>JAQQSY010002961.1:0-13311 GCA_028646535.1 Procyon lotor
CGAGGGGCCGGCCGGCCGAGAGGACAGGGCGATGCCCTAGCTCTGATAGGGCCGCGGACCCCGTCGCAGGGTCCTGGGGGTGAAGGACACCGTCCAGCCCAGGAGGGAGCCCGAAGGCCCCGGGGCCCAGCCTCCCCACACTCACCTCCGGCAGGGCGTCCTGCGTCCCGTCCGCCCTCGTGGGGTGGGGTCTGTCCACGGGGTCTGCTCCTCCCCCACACTCAGCAGCTAATCTTCCCCACGCTGCTCCTGGGCTGCGTCCCACAACACCCACTCAGCGCCTGTCCGGGCCTTGTCCCCCCGAAGAGCCGGCCCCCGGCCCCCGGGACCCTGGTCCAGCCCTGACCGCGGGGCCGAGGGCGCACGGGGAACAGAGACCCCCAGGGCCCAGCAGGGGGACTCCTGCTTTATTTCCTCTTCCCGAAGAGACACTTCTTGCTTTAAAAAAATAATCGTAAAAGCTTAACAACTTCCAGAACCCATGCGTGCAGGGAACTGCAGACCCGACGGGACGCCCAGCGCCTGGAGCTCCCTGGACGCGGGCGCCAAGCAGGAGGCGGGCGGAGCCGGGCGGGAGGGCAGGTGGAGGGCAGGCGCTCCCACTGCCTCACTTGGCCCGGCCGTCAGCCTGCTTGTTCTTTTGGTGACAAGCAGGGAGGAGGGTTTCAGTTGTCTTCACTTTGCTAACGGGCTGCTCGGCCAGTGAGCAAATGTGTCAGGGAGAAGCGTGACCGCGGGGTGTTGGTGGGAACAACTCTGAGGCAGAAGGAGGGCACGGGCCTGGGGAGACGGCCTTTTCTTCAGAAGTGCACCGGGAAGTCCGTTCATCTGTTCTTTGTCGCCGTCAGACAATTTTAACGTCCGGGCAGCTTCCTTCCACCAGATTTCTGAGGCTGATGCGTTTGGAGCCGATAGTGTGTGAATGCTGGCACTTCTCGCTTGGCTTCCGGAACGTTCCGTGTACCCTCTGACTTGTGAATAGGCTGCGTCACCGCTGGCTGGGGAGGAGGAGCCCTGAGACCGTTTGGCCCCCTGTGAACCAGAGCGCTGGGTCGGGACCTCGTTGGGCTTGCTCTTGTGTCCGGGGTCCTGTGACCTCTGGTGCCGCAGACCCTCACTGCCCACGGCAGACGCGTGCCTGGCCCTGGAGCCCTGGGGCGCACGGGGCAGCATCTTCCAACCAGACTCAGGGACGAGTCCCGAAAGGGACGTCAGAGAGGCAGTCACTGCACTGACTTGATCAATAAAAGGAACCATCAAGAAACCTAAACGTTCCCTCTTCGTTTTCCCAAAATCATTTTGTGAACGGAAGCTGACAAATGGGGCCCAGGGAAAGGTGACATTGAGAAAGGAAGAGTGTAAAGCATGTGAATTCCAGAGGCTTCCTCGACTGCACACTTGCCCTCACACCCCCAAGGTCACAGAATCGTCGGGTCAGGAGGACTCACCCCGAGGCCCCCCCGGCTCACCTGCTTTCCTTTCTCAAAGCAACTGGAGCCGCTGGGGAGGAGGCTGCCTTCGCCAGCCCGGGCTGCGTTACAAATACCACAGCGCGGACGCCCTCGACAGCAGACCCTCACTGCCCCGGTCGGGGGGGGTGGGACCCCGAGGTGCAGGCGGCGGGGGCGGGGCTGGTGTATCCCGAGGCCTCCCTCCCGGCCAGGTCCCCCCACCCCGGGTCCCCACGCGGTCGTCCCTCCATGCATGTCTGTGTCCTGCTCTCCTCTTCTTAGGACCCTGGTCAGACTGGAGAAGGACCATCCTACTGACCTCCTCCTACCTTATTACCTTCTTAAAGACCCGTCTCCAAATGGTCTCCTGGCACCCGGGGGGCTCGGAGTCCAGCACGTGAATTTTAGGGACATAATCCAGCCCATTTAGAGCACAGGACACTGAGGTGTCTGGTCCCAGGCTACTTCATGCGGCTGCGGCCCCCACGTCCGTCCCGCTCCAACGTGGGAGAGCGTGTCACTCGGAGTCAGGAGTCCTCGGTCGGCCGCCTCTCGGCCACGTTAATTCTTGTCAAATGCTCCGCGCCTTGTGGTCTCAGTTTTCCCATCTGTAACGTGGTGTGTCGGCTGCACGTCCGGCCACATATCCGCCGGTTCGAAGCTCGGAGTGACCAGCCCCCCGTACGACCCCGGCATCCCGCAGCCCCACACGGCCGCCCCAGGCTCGCCCCATTAATACCCGTCCCGTGAGTCACTGGGACCGTAACTACCAGAGGGGACCCTGAGGCTGAGCCCCGCAGACCCCCGCAAACAGTGCCGTATTTGCCACTGGGGCCGGTCGGCTTTAATCAGTGGGCCACTGGTGGACCCTTTCATAAAGTCATCGGCTGCAGAAACATTTGCCGCGTTTTCTTGGTTTTCAAACACCAGCGGTGCCAAGGTGTTTCCAGAGCCAACAAAAAGCAGGACAATGGCACCGAAACTCTTGGAAGAATGAGCTTTGTTAGAACAGAGCCGCCAGTCTCCACCCTCAGGGCAAAGGTACAGCAAGGAGGGCACTTTCCACTTTGAGGTGAGCAGCTGCGTGGGATTCAGGGAGAACAAAGCAAGAGAGGTGCTCGGAAATTGGATCGGAGGCAAGAACTGAAAACAAGCCAAACGCGCTTGTGTGTTTTCCGAGCCGGCTGTGCAGGGGGCGAGGGGGCCGCTCGGAGAGAGAGACACCTCCAGTCCTGCTGGCGCGGGGGTCCCGGTGGGCTCCCCCCCATGGCCTTCCCACTCACAAACAATGCTTGCTCTGTCTGGAGGCGAGCCCCTCGATTGCAAGCTGCGATTACCAAGAAAAGCGAGAGCGCCGTGGGTGCACAGGGTAGGTGTCCCGGGAGCGCCTCCCACGCAGGGGCCTCGCGGGGGTGGGGCCGGGCCCTGCCTCGACTCCTCTGTACCTCGTGCCCCGTGCGCCAGGCAGGAGACAGGCCGAGTGCCCCCCGCCTCCCCCCGACCTCGAGCCGCCCACGCGTCCACCGCGACCCCCTCCACGGTCACACGGACAGAGCTGGGATGGTCCACATCGCAGGGACATGGGAGTCTGTCTCCATCACGTTCACTCTGAGGCCACTGCAGGGGGTGCAAACATCAGAACAAATTCTAGTTTGGTTTTCTCCTGTGAGACCCCAACCACACACGGAGCTGCCCTTGCTCTAGGATCACGGTGAGCTCAGGCTCAGAGCCTGGGGTCGCCTGGGGTCGCCTGGGGGGCTGCTCGCTTCCCTCCTGCCCTTTGGCAGCCGTCGGGCCGGAGTTCGTGCCACAGGGTCGGGCACGTCCCCCTTTCTCCTCCCCCACGTGTTCTCGCAGCCTTGAGGTGCCGCTGCATGGGTGACACGTGCATCTTGGGGACGGGGACGGGGCAGCGAGCCCGTCGAACTCCCAATGCACGACTTCCGTCCCCCCACAGGGGGGTTGCTCTGAGGAAGTGGGGCTCTCTCTGCCCCCTTTCCGCCAGCGGGTCTGGGCTCCTGGCCTGAGGACTTCCCGCGTGGGCTGGCCCCCACTGACATCTGCTCTCGCACACCTCACTGTCTCTGGGCCTGCTGGGCACACTCGCCGTCTCGGTGAGGGGTCTGTGATGACACTGGGGACCCCAGAGCCCCTCGGGCTGAGAATTCCCTGCAAGAACTCTCAGGACTCACACTGAGGGTTTGTTGCGGATGAAGGTTGCAGGTTAGAGGGAGAAGGGGCAGAGGGCGGCATGTGGGGGGGGGCCCAGAGTGGGCCCGGCGTCCCCCCGAGTGCCGTCCCTCCCGAGTCCCCCAGCAGAGGCCAAGAGCAGGCCCGACGTCCCCCCGAGTGCCATCCCCCCCCGAGTCCCCCCAGCAGAGGCGAGGAACAGGCCCAGAGTCCCCCCGAGTGCTATCTCCGCCCCCGAGTCCCCCAGCAGAGGCCGGGAGTGGGCCCAGCATCCCCCCGAGGGCTGTCGCCCCCCCGAGTGCCCCCGGCAGAGGCTGAGAGCAGGCCCAGCATCCCCCCGACTCCCGGGGGCAGGCTGGCCCCTCCTCCCACACACGAGCAGGCTCTCCCCGGTGGGTGCTCAGCATTAGGTGATGAATACCCAGGGCTTACCCGGCTTTGCGGGAGTGATCTGTCAGGACCCTTTCCATGGGAACGGTTATCAGCAGGTTGGTAATGGGTTCTGGGCCCTTTGACCCCGGCTGCATTGTTTCCACCCTGAGACCATTAGCTTTCTGGGGCTATAAGGGGCCTTTCAAAGGAGATGCCGGCGTCTACCTTAATGGGCAGAGAGAGGCCTGTAAGGGATTAGCCCCTTGTCTTAGAGGGGGAGGGACGAGGACGAGACTCCAGCCCCTCCAGGGAGCAGGACAGGGACACGCAGGCTCACGGCACAGTCCCATCCACAGGGGGCGGTGGGAGGTGGAGGTGGCGAGGGCAGGGGTCCCCACACCACCAGCCGCCCCCGGCCTGGCCCGGGCTGGGGAGGAAGGAGCAGGAGTCGGGGCAGGACGGTGCGGGGTTTGGGGCCCCACACGCCATGCAGCCAGCTCTGCGGGGGGCAGTGGTCACCAGCATCGCCCGGCTCGCCTGCCTCTGCCCTCACACGCTTCTGATACTGACTTCAGGCCCGGGGCCACAGGAGGGGGACACGCTGGAGGGGGACACGCTGGCGAGAGCTCTCCCGTCCACGCCCCCCACAGGCCAGCCCGGCGCTCGCCGGAAACCTTTGCGTCCGCGGGCCGGGCACCAGCACCGTCCCCCATGTGCTGTCCCCTCCGGCGTGAGGCTCCTTCAGTAGGAGCTGCCCGTGGGCTCCTTGGACACAGCAAAGCTCCGTCCTGCGAGAGCTAAGTCCTTAAGACAAAGACCAATTCCGGGGGCGCGGGGGGTGAGGGGCGCTCAGGGGCTTGAGCGTCTGACTCGGTTCAGCTCAGGTCCCGCGTCGGGCTCCACTTTGGGCGTGAGGACGTCTGCTTGCGAGTCTCTCCCTCCCTCGCCCCCCCAAAAACCTGTGTGCAGCCGGCACCCCCTTCACAGAAGAGCAGAGACTCGGGGTTTCATCGCGTCCCTTGTCAGGGGCACTTTCTGTCTCGAAAGCTCCCTTCGTCTGCTCAGGAATAAAGTTGGTCACAACTTATCTCCTCCCGATGCTCGTGTTCCTTTCGGTGAGAAATCGGCCCGTCTGCAGCGGGAGCCCCATGGCTCGGGGGCGACACACGAGTGGCTTGGGCCGGCGGCTAGTGCTGCCCAGACGTCTGAGCTGCCCTTCGGTTGAGTCTGAGCGGCCGGCGAGGGTCCGGCTGATGTCTTTCTAGACACGGTGACCCATCAGAAACGGCCTGCTGGGTGACAGGCTTCTTTGTTCGCGTGCGCTACGTGTGTCCCCAGCACACGGATGGCGGGGGTGCCCGGCTGGCGCTGCAGACGCCCCCCAAGGACGCCGCGCCCAGACGTTATGCTTTCAGAGTCGGGAGGACGGGCGGCTCTCCTAAACAGAGACCGGCGAGAAGAGTGCCCGGAGCCCCGGTCTCCGCTTCCAGCGCTCCGGCTGCGGTCGCCATCGCCCCCCAGGACGGGAGCACGGAGACGAGCGTGTGCATGCGGGGCCGGTCTGTCCGCGGCTCCGGGAGGGACACGGCCTCCCGGCTGTCCACGCCACTGCGTCCACACAGCGGCAACCGCCCACGACCAGACTCCGGGCTGCAGACCACGACGTGGGGGACAGTCTGCCACACTCGGGGCCCAGACGGCAGATCCAATCCGTGTCCGAGGTGGGGACTTCCCTTCGGAGATGCACAGGGGAGAATCCCTTCTGGGGACCAGGCGGGGGCAGGTGGCCGTCCGGCCTGAGCTTCCTAGCGGCGTATGCTGACCTCATTCACACTGCATCTCGGGCCGTGGTGGCCGTAGAACGTCCCTGTGTTCCCTACGTCGCGGTGGACACGCCCTTCCCAACCTCGGGCCCACAGACCTCCCTTCAGGGACAGGAGAGCACATCCCAGCCAGGCGAGGGGAACTGAAAATACAACCCCGTTTTTGTCTCTTGTTGTTATTGTGTATAAGGGGGCTTGATTTTCAGTTCTCAGCTTAAAAAAAAAAAAAAGCCCAGAGCTGACACTTTTGAGATAAAATCCAAACCGTCTGCGACACCTCTAATTATCGGCCTGCCTTCTGGGTAAAATGGACTGTTCAATTATTGGTTTTTGTTCACTTGTCAGCTACCAAAAAAAAAAAAAATTATCACTGCTTTCAAACCAGCTAAAAGAACAGAAATTCTGCAAATTGCTTTCTCGACGTAGTTCCTTCAGACCTAATACCTCTCCGCAGAGTGTCAGAAATTGTACAACGCAATGTTGCATGCAAATCGTATTTAATGCGGCTGTTTCGGTGACTCGCTTTATGTTACGTAATTTCACTGAAATGATCCTTTTGTCACCACTTTATGTGTGGGGCTCATTTTGACACTTCCCACTTATCACGTGAAATACTTGTTTGGTCCGGTCCCTGTAAACAGACGCAGCGTCGTCAGCCCCTGGTGCAGAGCTGCCCGGAGGGACCCGGGACACTCAGGCCTCCCCATGTCCGGCTTGCTCTTTGCGGCCGGAGTCGGGGACGCGGCCCCGGGGGCATCGAGCTGCTCAGCGACCACGTCGCTCTGCTTCCCGAGAGGGAGGGTCCCCGCCGGGCTGGGCCGGTCGCTGAGCACTCGCCACGGCACCAGACACACGTCCGGGAAGGACGCGAGCCTCAGTGTCAGCTGTCCCAGCAACAGCCGTGCCACGAAGCCCAACAGAGACCTTCTAAAGTCGGGGTGAGGCGTTCGAAGTCTCGCACAAAGTCTGCTGTGGAACCCACGGCAGCCGGTGACAGCCAAACGGGCTCCCCTCTCCGACGCCCTCTCCCCTTGCTGTGGCTCCTTAGAGGGCACTGCGGGCTCGGGGCTCAAAGACGCAGGTCCCCACACTGGCCCCGACACAGGGGCGGGAGCCCATGAGCCACAGCCCTTCAGGCCACGGCCAGACCCTGCCTGCCCCACGGGCGTCCGAAGTTTCCCCATCTGGGCCGCTGCAGCCCTTACGCTCGAGGCCTAGGTCGGGGGCTCCCCCTGTCCTCCGGGGTGAGACGCGTCCTCCTGCCACGTCCCTGTCCCCCCCTTACACTCTCGGCCTAGGTCGGGGGCTCCCCCTGTCCTCCGGGGTGAGACGTGTCCTCCTGCCACGTCCCTGTCCCCCCCTTACACTCTCGGCCTAGGTCGGGGGCTCCCCCTATCCTCCGGGGTGAGACGTGTCCTCCTGCCACGTCCCCGGCCCCTCCTGCCAGGTCTCTGCGTCAGCCTGCTGCTCCTGCACCCCTGGGGCCGGCGCGGCTCAGAAGTGTGTGTGCACGTGAACCGACAGCTGTCGGGTTCCTGCCCTGAGATGGGCTCCGGGTCTGGATCAGCCCGACACCGGCCAGCACCAGCCTCTGGTTCTGAGACGCATCTAACAGCTTCCAGGCCGACAGCCGGTGGCCGGGGTCGAGGACACAGGATGGAGGCCACAGCATGGTCCCCGTGCGGTCGATGGGGTCAGCTTCATCTGAACCTCCAGGTCCCTCTGGGGGGTGCTGTCCTCGGGCTGTGGCGCCACATCCTGTGCAGGCACCGGAGGGGTAAGGGTCCAAACAGTGTTCACCACCCCGTGGTCCCCGCGGCTGCTGGGGCCGGGCCCGAACCCACTTCCAGTTTCTAAAGAAGAGCACCTCGGTCCCCTTTTGGACCAGGACAGTTCTATGGAGGCTGTGTTTCCCAGCTCCGGAGAGCTGCCGTCCTTAGTCCTGCAGTCTGTGGGACGTGCACGTGAGAGGCGTTCGGGGCTGTCTCCTGACCGTGGGGTCCGCGGCGTCTGGGGTGGTGCCGGCAGGGGGGCCGCTGGGGGCTGTAACCGGCCGGCGAGGACAGTCCTCCCCGCCCCACGGCCGCCGTCCCTCCCTGCAACGGCACAACCCCGTCACAGGCCCCGTCCCCCCACCCCCAGTCCCCGCACGCTGATCACCTCCCAGGGCCCCACCTCCAAATACCACCACCCGGGGCCCTGGGTCAGCCCGCAGCCCCGTTTCCAGCCGCTGTCCTGGGCCTCGTGCACCCAGCTCCCCTTCCTGGTCTAGAGGCTGGGACTCCGAGGTCTCTGGGAAACTCCGGAGTGGACCTGATGCTCGTCCCGCAGACTGAGAGACCAGAGACTGCGGAGGAAGGTCTGCGTTCTGCCGGAGACCCGCCCACGTCCCGTGACCCCGTCCAGGGCGCCCCCCACCGTGGAAGCTCGGGGTCGGCGCCCACAGAGTGGAACGGGCGGGGTCACAGACAAGGAGGTTCTCGGGTGCTGGTCCGGCCGGAGGCGAGCACACGTGCTTCGGACGCAGGGCCCGGGACAGCAGGGACCCTGGTGTGAGGCTGCGGTGGCAGCCTGAGTCGTGCGGACAGGCTCCCCTCGAAGGGAGAGCAGGTGTCAGGCCGGGGAGACGAAGCACGCTTCCCTGTCACCCTCCGCGCGGAACAAACGGACAGCCCGGAATCTTGCCATCGGTGACATCGCTGTCTGGGGAGAGAGGCAAGAGCTGAGTTTGATGTTATAAATCACCATAATTTGTTACAATTTCCAAAGACAAATATGACAGGGTAGAATTACTCTGCAGTGCTGAGGCAGTCATTTGCAGAAGCCATAAAGTGCCGGCATAAATCTGAGGACGAGATATATTTAATCGGAGCCCGCGGAGCCTGGCATCGACTCGGCCGGCTGCGTTTGCCGAGGACGTGGGCCCACGGACGCGGAAGAGCCACCAGCACTCGCCCGCTGCCCCGTGTGAGCCGAGCCTGTGCCCGCAGGGAGGGGTCTCCGCACCTGCTCAGGCCCTCAGACGCCCAAGGCTGGGCAGAGCACACGGCTCCCGGGGCCCCCTCGGCCATGGCTCGGGAGCAGGAAGAAGGCCACGGGCCAGTGTTTCCGAACCTCCGCGGCCGGCAGGGACGTGGCTCAGATGTGCTCACGTGTCACCTGTGCACGTCCCTCAGAGGCTCCGGCCCTCGCTTCCCCATCAGCGACGGCTTCGCACACGGGCGGTGATGTTTGGCACAGATGGGGGACACCCGGCCCGAGGAGGTGCGGCGGGCACAGTGGAGCCCCCAGACCAGCCAACGCGGGGTTCGTCCACCGAGCGCACGGTGGCAGAAGCGTGCCTCCTAGGGTCCCCCCGGCTTCTGCGGCCGCTCCCGTCTCTCCGGCTGGGCTCGGACGGGCACCGGAAGAACTCGCTCCCATCAAACACCAGGGGACACAAGCGCACGCCACCCTCCCCAAACCAGGGGGAGCCCGCAACGCCCGGTGAAGCCGCTGTAAGAACAGGAAAGGCAGCAGCTGCGGCCAGGACGGCGTGTGGGACATCGGGAGCCTACAGGGCTCGGGGCGTGCAGGCCCCCATCTGCCGCTGTTCTGGCAGCCTGGGCGCCCTCGTGTCCCCTGAGGCCCCAGGCAATGGGCAGCTGCGGGGGCGCCCGGGGGTACCTGCTTAGACAGGACCGGCACAGCCTCGAAGCCCCACTAACCACACAGGCTCCATCCAGCCACACACAGGCGCTCGGAACATCACCCTCTCGGCCTCAAGCAGTGCACGGGAGAGCCCAGCGGTTGAGGGAAAGTCCGCATGGCCCTTGGCACTCGCAGGAACCCTGGGTTCCTGGTTCAAGAGTGAATCCCAGGTCACCAGGAGAGATGGAGCACAATGGATGGACCCACAATCAGCAGTGTTCTCTGGGGACCAGCCGCCTCCGAGGGAGCCAACAGCAAAGTTTGTGAAGTTTTATTAAGGTGCAGGATTTCTAAAAAGCAACATACTGAGTATAGTTTGATGGCTCCCCAGCACCTGATGACACGGGCGCATCAGCCCCTCAAAGGAGCCCTTGGTGCTCCCTTCCAGCCCCGAGCCCCGGGACCCCAAGCCCCCCGGGTGCCCCCAGCCTGACGGCTCCTGCCCGACCCCCCCGGGGCGAGCCTTGCCTGCTGTCCCTCCAGACACCATCCCACACCCCGTGAGAAAGTACTTGCTGACCCCGCACTGTGAATCCCTTGTGTGCTCGCACGGCCCGTGTGGACTCTGAGGTGTGTGTGTACAGCGTGCGTGTCAGCGCAGAGACGCGACGGAACACCACCGACGAGGTGTGGCTCCACGCTGGGGCACCTGCCCACGTGCCCTGACCAGGGGCCGACGCCGCCCCCTGCAACAACCGCTTTATGGGATGGAGGCCAAAGTAGATCATCCCAGGTTTCCACGAAATACCCAGAATTTATCAGCCAAACGCGTTCCCAAGTTCCCGAGGGGCAGAGGCGTCCCGCCCTTTGGGGACAGTCGGACGCCCCGCCGGTGGGTTGCAGGAAGCGGCGCACACGGGCCCCAGCGCCCCCCAGACGCCCCTGCAGAGGACACGGCCCTCGCTCGAGAGGGCCGCACACACTCAGCCGGGCACGGACGGCGCGTTACTGCTTTGTGAGGGACATGTTGAAGCGAGGTCTGTGTGTCCGTGGGGCCTCCAGGAGCACAGGACTGAGGGGCCCCTGGTGCCGCTTCTCCGGGACCCCAGGGGCTGAGGCGCGCATGGAGCCCCTCCGTCTGTTCCCCGTGCACCGCTCTCGGTGCCTGCCCGGCACTCGCAGGGAGGGAGGTCAGCCCTGGGGCGAGCGGGGCGCGCAGGCCGACTCGGGCCTCGGGGTGTGGCCTTCAGCGGTCCCTGGCCTGCCGTCCCCTGAAGGCAAGCTGTCCTCCTCACTCTCAGGGCGGTGTGTGTGGCTTTAGGGACTAAATCTCTGTCCCTGCCTCCCTCCCTCCTGCAGGAAAAACCCATCACCTCTGTCCTGGATGATCAGAGAACACTTCAAATCCTGTAATTGTGGTTTTCATAATCAGAAAGGGAAGCAGCCGCTCATGAATGGTTGACCTAAGAGGCTGTTTGTCAGACTTGAGTGCCACAGGGTGGGGGTCAGCGGCACGCGGGCAGGGGCCACGCGGTCGGCAAGCACGAGGAGGCGGACCCAGAGGGACCCGGGGCACATCAGCTCCTTCCCCGCCGGCCCGCTGAGCCGCTCCAGCTCCTGGCGGCCCTGGGATCGCGGCTGGGGTCTGCCCTCCGCCCCAGAGACCTGATCCCATTATGGTCCAGGGCACGCGAGAGGGAAGGCATTTGAGAGTCAGTCCCTGGGGCTCGGGGTGGGCAGGGACCCTGGGCCCAGCGACGGGCGCCAGGGCACGCTATGGGTGACGCCGGGTCACGGCACCTGTGCCCCTGGGAATGTGCTGTTTGCACAGGTGACGATGATCAGGCACTGCAGGAAAGAGCACGGGGTGTGCTCCTGGGAGGACGGGGTGCGGGACCCCAGCCTCTCGTCCCCTGGGCGGTAAGATGGGGCGTCAGGTCTGCCCACGTCAGCCACTTCCTGGACGCCCGGCGATCCGTGCTGGTGCCCAGGATCAGCCAGAGGGGGTCAGGCGGCTTGTGGGTCCGGAACCCGCTCCTCGGCCGTCCGCGAGCCCTCACGGCTGTGTGTGCCGCTGGCCCAACGCCCGCCCGCCCACATGCCGAGGTGACGGCCTCCGTGACCAGCAGGCAGGGGCCCCGAAGCCACTAACCAGCGGCTCATTTCTTCCTAAAGGAACGTTTGCTCTCAAGCCTCACGGCTGGAGCTCCGATCCGAGGGAGGTCTGGGGCCCTGCGGCGGTTTTCTCGGGGGCCCCGCTTGTCCCGCACGGATGTGCTCCGAGCCAGCGGGGGGAGGGGTTCGGGCCGCCCCCGTGGCCTTCGGGAGCTGGCAGGACGGAACTGGCCGCAGGGGTCGCCCTCCAGGCTCAGCAGATTCCGGCCCCCGGGCTGTCGCCGAGTACCAGCAAGGACGCCTGTCAGACCCAACCCAGTTCACGGCTTTGCCCTAAAGGGTCTCAGCCGAAAACCTCCCAGAAGCCGGCCTCACAGAGGAAGGCCACGGCGTCTGTCCCCGTGAGGCGATCCCACTCCCACTGCGGGCCCGTTCCTCCGAGCGCGAGCTCTGTGCCCCCAGAAGCCAGCGCGTCCTCCCGCGGGGAGTCACGGGGCGAGACGGGGCGGGGAGCACACCCCGAGGGGACAGGCCCTCCAGCTCAAGGCGGGCGCAGCCCTGGGCACCGCAGGTCCTCTGCCACCCACCGGGCCCAGGAGCAGCCCCCAGCCTGAGGCCCCAGGAGGGGAGCGGGGCTGCCCTCCCCCGAGGAGCTACCCAGAACTCCCCTGAGGCCGGAGCAGCGCGGGAGCAGGGCCCGCGGGGCTGGTGGATCTGAAGTCCGGGGAGGGCGCGGTCAGGCCGCTTGCACCCCTCCCAGACCCGCAGGACGGCCGTCCGCTCCTCTGCAGGGGTGCTCCGGGAGCTGTCCCTGAATTCCGCGCACAGACCACCAGTGTCCCCCGTGACCCAACCGCCACCCGACACCCCAGACGTACTCCAAACCAGCCCGGCCCCAGATGGCCCCAGCCGTCCATCTGTCTGAGCGACGCGGTTGTCTCTCCAGCTTGTCGGCAAGGAGGGAGGCCGTGGGAGGGCAGAGTTTGGGGCACGCGACCCTACAAGACGGGAGGGACACAGGTCTGTGTGTGTGTGTGCATTTCTCCGCTCGGGGCTCTTGGCGCCGGGCTCGGGGCACTCCCAGCGAGGTCTGTGCGGTGGAGCCCGTGTGGCCCGTGTGGCCCGTGTGACCCATGTGCCCCACATGACCCGTGTAACCCGTGTGGCCCGTGTGGCCTGTGTGACCCATGTGGCCCGCGTGACCCGTGTGGCTTGTGTGGCCCATGTGACCCGTGTGGCCCGCGTGACCTGCATGACCCATGTAGCCTGTGTGGCCTGTGTGGCCCATGTGACCCCCCGAGGCCCACGCTGCACAGGTGAGCCAGCCCAGGGGCCTCTTTTCAGGGCAGCCGGTCCACTCCGTTCTCCCGGGATGGACCCGGCGGCCTCACCTCTTGTTTGGGAGTCATGGTGGACATCGAGCCGTCCCCTTGTTCCTCGGAGAAGACGCTCCCCTCACCACAGGCTGCACAGGATGGGCTCAGACCCGGCGTGTAAAGATTGGGGCCCAGGCTCCTGTGGCTTCTCTGAATGTCACAGTCCCTTCTTGAAAACGGGGACGAAGCCTGCAAGCCCGTGTGCTGGGTTAGTATCCGGAGCCACGGGGGATGCGGGTCAAAGCAGAGGCCGCAGCTGGGGCCCCGGGTCCCAGAAGAGCCTTCAGAGCACGGCGTCTGCCCCGTGGGGACAGGTCCTGTGTCTGCGGGAGCCGTGGTCCAGCCTGCGCCCTA
>JAQQSY010002962.1:0-13311 GCA_028646535.1 Procyon lotor
AAAAATACAAGAAACAAGTGCTGGTGAGGATGTGGAGAAAAAGGAAACTTCATGTACTGTTGGTGGAAGTGCAACCTGGTGCAGCCACTATGGAAAACAGTATGGAGGTTCCTCAAAAAGTTAAAAATAGAACTACCTGTGATCGAGCAATCACACTACTGGGTATGTACCCAAAGGAGAAAAGACAACAATTGAAAAGATATACACACCCCTATGTTTATTTCTGCATTATATATAATAGTCAAGATATCAAAGCAACCCAAGTGTCCATCCACAGATGAATAGATAAAGAAGATATTCTTATATCTTCTTTATGCAGTATATGCATACGGTGGTATATGCATACGGTGGAATATTACACCATCATAAAAAAGATGAAATTGGGGGCGCCTGGGTGGCTCAGTGGGTTAAAGCCTCTGCCTTCAGCCCAGGTCATGATCTCAGGGTCCTGGGATCGAGCCCCGCATCGGGCTCTCTGCTCAGTGAGGAGCCTGCTTCCCTCTCTCTCTGCCTGCCTCTCTGCCTACTTGTGATCTCTCTGTCAAATAAATAAATAAATAATCTTTAAAAAAAAAAAAAAGATGAACTTGTGTCATTTGATTCAACATGGATGGACCTAGAAGGTATAATGCTAAGTGAAGTCAGTCAGTCAGAGAAAGACAAATACCATATGATTCCACTCATAAGTGAAATCTAATAAAATGAACAAACAAACCAAAAGCAGAACAAGACCTATAGAGAACAAACTGATGGTTGCCAGAGAAGAGGAGGGAAAAGTTAGGCAAAATGGGTGAAGAGAGAGGGAGATATAGGCTTCCAGTTATGGAAGGAATATGTCATGGGAATAAAAGGCACAGGCTAAGGAATACATAATCGATGATATTGGAGTAACAATGTACCAGGATAGATGGCAACTATACTTGTGGTTAATATAGCACAATGTATAAACTTGCCACATCACTAAGTTGTACTAGTGAAACTAATGCAACACTGTGTGTCAGCTATACTCAAAGAAAACCACCTTTAACAGAATCATAATTGAACTAAAAAAAAAAAAAAAAAAGCCCACACAAGACGTAACAAGATGGAAATAGCCAGTGAAACACACGAGACTTTGAAAAATCATAGAAGACCTTTGCAGACCTGCAAATATATTTAAAACCTAAGTGAAATGAATTATTTCCTAAGGAAATACAACTAACAAAATTTGCCTCACTAGTGGTAAATAGCTTAAACAGACCAATTTCCATGAAAGAAATAGAGAAAGTTAACAAGGAACTACCACTACAAAAAAAGTGCCAGGCCCAGGAAGTTTTACAGGGAATTCTATCAAATCTTCAAAGAACAGATATTCCATGGCACCATAAATTGTCCCATTAAATATTCAAATTTTCTTACTATTTTTATGAAGCAAGCATAACACTGATACCTAAACTGATAAAGAAAATTATAGACAAAGACCACTTTTATTGATACACAAATACCAAATAAAATAAGCAGAATTAACCATCACATTAAGAAAATAATATGCAGTAACCAAGTGGGATTAATTCCAGGAATGCAGATTGGTTCAATACTTAAGAAAATCATTAATATATATCACAACATAGATCTAAACAGAAAAATTATATGATTATCTCCATACATGTTTATATGGCCTTGACAAAATTCAATACCCTTTCCTGATTAAAACACTCTCAAAAATAGGAAATAAGCAAGTCTTGAAGCCCGTGTTTCATTTCCTGGGGAAATACTAGAAGCACTTTACTAAGATCAGGAACAAAGCAAGGTTGCCTACTATCACCATTTTTCTTCAACATCTTACTGGTGGCACGAGCCAAAGCAATTAGATAAGAGAAATCAACTAAAGGCAAAAGAATTGGAAAAAAATAAAGTAAAATTTTTAAAAAATAAAGTAAAATTATCTCTATTTGAAGATGATCTGATCATATCTAAAACTCTAGAGAACTAATAGCAACACTAGCTCAAATGTTTAAAATTTCAATAAGGAAGCATGTTATGAAATTAACACAGAAATCGGGGCGCCTGGGTGGCTCAGTCGTTAAGCGTCTGCCTTCGGCCCAGGTCAGATCCCAGAGTCTTGGGATCGAGCCCCGCATCGGGCTCCCTGCTCTGCGGGAAGCCTGCTTCTCCCGCTACCATTCCCTCTGCTTGTGTCCCCTCTCTCACTGTGTTTCTCGCTGTCAAATAAATAAAATCTTTAAAAAAAAAAAAAAAAAAAAGAAATTAACACAGAAATCAACAGCCTTAATATACATAAAAATTAAGTAAGGATAGAGCATAGAAAAAGTCCTACCGTAGGAATAATCTTAACAAGAATTATGTAAAACTCCTAAAAGGAAACCATTAAAACCTTTCTGAAAGACACAAAAGTAGATCTGAATAAATGGAAAGGTATCTCTTGGTCTTGGATAGGAGAAGTCAATATCATATAGATGTCAGTTACCTAATATTAATTTAATGCAATCCTTATAAAAGGATACAAGCTTTTTTACCGAAACAAGTTAATAATAAAGCGGGAGTTTTTTTTAAGTGAGAATAGTCAGGATATCACTAGTAAAGGAAAATTGCAAAACGGGGAACCAGCCTTACCTGACATTAAAACATGGTATAAGTCTTTAAAATACAATAGAATGATCCTGATACATGAATTGATAAACAGACCAGTGGAATAGAAAGTCCAAAAAAAAAATATCAAATACATATGGTCACTTAGTATAAAGGTGTGACATCTCAAATCACTGGGGCAAAGATGGATTTTTTTCCTTAATAAATGATTTAGAAACAACTACTTTGAGGGGAAAAAAATTAAATCCATACTTCATACAGGCAATCCAAATAAATGAGGGATTTAAATGTAAAATGATTAAGTCAGAGAATAAATGTAAAAATGATACACAAGGGTCATAGGGTAGGACCCTTTCATCGCACTACTGGGTATTTACCCCAAAGAAGCAGATGCATTACAAAGAAGGGCCACCATGTACCCCAATGTTCATAGCAGCAATGGCCACAATTGCTAAACTGTGGAAAGAACCAAAATGCCCTTCAACAGATGAATGGATAAAGAAGATATGATACACATATACAGTGGAATATTATGCCTCCATTAGAAAGGACGGATATCCAACTTTTGTATCCACATGGACGGGACTGGAAGAGATTATGCAGAGTGAAATAAGTCAAAGGGAGAAAGTCAATTGTCTTATGGTCTCACTTACGTGCTGAGCATAAAGAAAAACATGGAGGGCATTGTGAGAAGGAAGGGAAGGGGGAATGGGGGGAAATCAGAGGGGGAGATGAACCATGAGAGACTGTGGACTCTGAGCAACAAACTGAGGGTTTGGGAGGGAAGGAGTGCGGGGTTGGGCGAGCCTGGTGGTGGGTATTGAGGAGGGCATGTATTGCATGGAGCATTGGGTGTGGTACATGAACAATTAATCTTGTAACACTGAAAAAATAAAATAAACATATTTGGGGGGAAAAAATGATACACAAGTACTAAAAGGTAACAGGTAACTTCCTTTATGACCTGGGTGCATGTAAACAGTTTTTAACTAATATAATTCAGCTGCGATAAAAGATTAATAAACTTGACCTCGTAAGATTAAGAACCCTTTTGAATGGCAAAAAGTACCATCAATAGTCAAAATAACAGCTGGTGAATTGTGAGAAAATATTTGTAACACATATCACAGATGAAGATCTAATATAGAACTTTTGAGAAATGGAGAGAGGAAAGAACAGAATTCTCTTAGGAAAATAACCTGAACAGGGATGCCTGGGTGGCTCAGAGGGTTAAACCTCTGCCTTCAGCTCAGGTCATGATCTCAGGGTCCTGGGATTGAGCCCCACATCGGCCTCTCTGCTCAGCAGGGAGCCTGTTTCCCCCTCTCTCTCTGCCTGCGTCTCTGCCTATTTGTAATCTCTCTCTCTCTGTCAAGTAAATAAATAAAATCTTTAAAAAAAAAAAAAAAAAGGAAAGAGAGAAAGAAAGAAAGAAAAAAAGAAAAAGAAAATAACCTGAACAGAAAATTTACACACACAAAAATTGAAGGGATTGTAAACATACAAAAAGATATGCAATGGTCCCATTTCACACCACTCTGTTCCGTGAACATTCCACGCTATCGCCCTCCAGAAACTTCCACTTGTTTACTCCCTCTCATGCTCTCTCCACCAACTCTTTCAATGGCCAGCCTCTTCAGCTTTTCACTTAAAAGCCACATCCTCAGAAAGGCCTTCTCTGCTCCCCTGTCCAAAGTACTATCTGTTCCTCCCCCACAGTTATTTGATATCATGGTGCCCTTTTATTTCCTTAGAATACCTGTAACTGTCTCTCCAATTTGAGAGTCACCTTCCTCCAGGAAGGTGATGTGCCTGTGTTGTTCACCGTGGCATCCCTCACGTCCAACACAAAACTTGGCACATATTTCAAAGCACAGGTATAATAAAAGTAAAGGAATGAGAGGTTAGGAAGCAGCAAACTGGACTTTAGGATTTTATTTTATTTTATTTTATTTTATTTATTTTTTTTTTTTTAAAGATTTTATTTATTTGACAGAGAGAAACACAGCGAGAGGGAACACAAGCAGAGGGAATGGTAGCAGGAGAAGCAGGCCCCCTGCCGAGCAGAGAGCCCCATGCGGGGCTCGATCCCAGGACCCTGGGATCATGACCTGGGCCGAAGGCAGCCGCTTAACAACTGAGCCACCCAGGCACCCCAACTTTAGGATTTTAGAGGTGAAATCCTCAGAGGGACGACAAGGTCCAAGATGCAGAAGGGCAGTGAGCTGCTGAAAAGAATGAACGAGGCTTCAAAAACTGACGTGAAGGTTTGGGTACATAATCCACAGTTTTACTCAAGTTATAAACGGCACTAGCCCTCAATCTGAGCACTATCTCTAGTTAATCCTTCCAATTCCCTTAGTAATTTACATTCAGTAAACCTTCTTTTAATCTCGCTGAGGCCTCCAGTCACTCATCCCTCCTTTTTCTTTCACCCGGTTCATGAAACTGTTCTGGATTCGTTTGCTTTCTTCTTCTCCAGCCTTCACCCTCAACCCACACCCCCCACACCCATGCCTATCTTTTCCCACTGGCTAGAGTAATTTTCAAACATGAGCCAAAGAACCGCTGGGGTAGTTTAAGATTTGAGCATATTCCTGGGGCCCTAGCCTTCTTGATTCAGTAGGTCTAAAGTGGACACCCAAGAATCTGGATTTTTAATAAGCATCCAGGAGGGGCGCCTGGGTGGCTCAGTGGGTTAAAGCCTCTGCCTCAGGTCATGATCTCAGGGTCCTGGGATCGAGCCCCACATTGGGCTCTCTGCTCAGCAGGGAGCCTGCTTCCCCCTCTCCCTCTGCCTGCCTCTCTGCCTATTTGTGATCTCTCTCCTCTCTGTCAAATAAATAAATAAAATCTTTAAAAAAAAAAAAATAAGCACCCGGGAGATTTGGATACTGGTCATCCAAGGATAAAATAAACACTGGTCTGGAGGAAGAGATGCCGTTCTTCCTATCCAAGAAGGATACCGCTACTTGTGCTTTCCAGCCCCTGCTTTTCCATCCCTCAGAGACTGCTGTCCTCACTGCCTACTGTTTCTTTAATCTCTCCTTAAACTCTAATAGTTTTTTCAACACAGTACATCTGATTCATGTCATCCCCCTGCTTAAAACCCACCAGCTTGCATGGAACACTGGGTGTGGCGCATGAACAATGAATCTTGGAACACTGAAAAAATTAAAATTAACAACAACAACAAAAAAAAAAACACCAGCTTTTCTTAGCTCCTGTAGCCATGGTTCTCAACTCTGGATATCCGTGAAGTCAAATGTATTCTAAGCATTATCTGCAAACTACTGTTTTCCAAAATGTATTCTGATACAATGTGAAATATATCTCAGCAATGTATTTGCTTCCAAGTTTTAAAAAATCCTGTATTTTGAACAGAAAATGCTAAACACATTTATATAGCTGTTATTACCCTACGATAATCTGCGTTTAAGAAATCATGTGCCATAAAATGCCAGGAAATCCTAGAAAGACTACCTGTTGCCTGAATACACAAGATTCCATCTGTGTACTGATGCATAGGCAGATTTATTAAAGAGGGCCATCCATTCTGTGTTCAGTGGTCTACACTGTGTATCTTATAGCTATTATAATGCTTTTAATAACATTTTTGTATTACTCTAAATTTGTTGTATAATGAACATCTATAGCACATGAACTCATTCCTCTGCATCTGGGTCTGGAAAGAATTCATATTATAAAAGGTCATTATAACTAAATCCAAGTGCATATTTCATTTCCTAAGCTCTTTTTGTTGTTCTGTCAAAATATTAAAATATTTTATGGTCACATAATTTGGGAAACCAAACTTGTGTAAACATTGTACCCTACATATAGGTGCACTACTCTTTTTTGGCTGTATGTAGATGGTGTTGTACCTATAAGCAAATTAAAAACATTGCTGCATGGTAGCTTTTTTGTCATTACAGATTTTCCCTGTCAGTAGACAGTAAAGAGTCAGTTACTCTTCTGTGAGAAACTTTCTTTTTTTTTTTTTTTTTTTTGCAATAAAAAGGAATCCTCATACCCCCCAAAACAGTGGAAATCACCATTCTACAAAATAAAGTCCATATTCCTTAAAATGACGTACAACAAACACCTACTATGGCCTAAACTTCCAAGCACATCCCTCTTACACAACCTTTGCAATTTTTCCTGCTAATATAGCTAAATCCCAATATGCTCTCGATTGATCTTCACAATGAACCAAGAGTCTTCTAAGTTTCTGGAATTAGGAGGGTACACTAGAGTTTAAGTAATTCAACTCCTTGATTTTACAGAAAACATCATCTAAAAAAAAAAAAAAAGAAGGGGCACCTGGGTGGCTCAGTGGGCTAAAGCCTCTGCCTTCGGCTCAGGTCATGATCTCAGTGTCCTGGGATGGAGCCCCACATCATGCTCTCTGCTCTGCAGGGAGCCTGCTTCCCCCTCTCTCTGCCTGCCTCTCTGCCTATTTGGGATTTCTCTCTCTCTGTCAAATAAATAAATAAATAAAATCTTAAAAAAAAAAGAAGACATCATCTTTTTGTGTACCATTTGTTCCTGACACTTCTATCTGTACTATTCTTTTAATAACTTAAGACCAACAGAGAATGTAAAATTTCCTAATCATCTTCTAATGCTTTGAAAAAGTGAGTTTCAATTTGATTCTCCTTTTCCATTTCCTCCATCCTCTGTCTCCACCACTATATAGTAAACTCAAGTGTTTCACACATTTAAAATATAACTTAATCTTCCTAATTAACAGGAGACCAATAATTCACTTTGCAGACATGACACAGATTTGCTCCCCTAAGTTCTTCTGTAAGAACCTCAGGAACTGAAAACAAGGTAACTGAAGTTCCCGGAGTTTAGCCCCTTAATCATATACATGAAATCCTAATGACGGTGATGACAACAGCTGACAATTATTGACTCTGTGCTTTGCAGTGTTAAGCACTTTACATCATTATCTCCCTCAGATCTTCAGACGACTCTATAAGGTAGACTGTCATAATTATTATCTAAATTATTGTCTTAATTTAATAAAACAAGGCTCTGACAAGTTAAATAACTTCAAGGTCCCACAAGGTAAGTGCTTCCTCAGTTATTCACACCTTCCAACTCAGGGCGGGTCTCCTCTCCCACTTGCATGCAGTGACCCCTCCATCCTTCCCCAGCCCTCTAGGTGGTCAGGGAGGGGACAGACTCCGCGGGCCGCGCCCCCACTCACATTCAGCAGCCGGTACCCAGTGCCTCCCTTGTTCTCATCCGTGGTCTTGTTTTGGTCCTGGAAGTTACGAGCCAAAGGCAACTCCAACGTTCTGCTATGCCTATTTTCCAGGTTGGCAGGAGGACGACTCTGAAGTATGGGGGCTGTGTACAGGGAACGGACCCGCCCGCCACGGTTATCAGCTGTATTGTAACCATTACGCAACTCTCGGGGCGGCTCCATTCCTCCATCCTCTGCTGGATGGGTCTGCGCCCAACCGCCGGCCTGCTCCTACGCAGGCGCAGTCCTCCAGCCACCTAGCAAGGGCTTTTCCCGCGCATGCGTACACGCAACGTGCGCTCCATCCCTTCACCTGCCAGAACTGATTTTGGGAGGGTGCGAACTTAATGAACCTGGAGGGTCAGCTGCGAGCAATTGCTTAACTAAGCCATTTCAGTCTCCCTTACGGGGGAGTCCTAGCATGCTGGTGAACAGCAAGCTTCCTCACGCCTGTGACCGAACCTTAGTTCATTTTCTTGTCTGCCCTTGAAGCCATCATAAGCCTCTTTCCCCTAAACCAATACCTTCTGGGAGATTTACAGTATCAATAATCACTTCCTTACGCTATCGTAGAGCTCCAGATACTAAGTTCCCAACAGTCTACTTGGACATCTTTACAGTCCCATATGGGACTGTAACACATTAATACTATAACACATTAATATTCATCTTATACTATAAGATTATATACTTATAATCCCATATGGGACTGTAACACATTAATACTATAACATTAATATTCATCTTCCCTCCCAGACCTCTAGTATGTTCCAAAACCACTTAATATGGCAATATCATAGTCACAAAGGCTTAAAACTTCAGACATTTTTTTAAAACCTCAGACATTTTTTAAAATTCTAACCCTAAATATTTGAACTGTACTCTTTTTTATAGTACCTAGTTTCAGACACTTCACATACATAACTGTAATGATTTACTCCTAGATCTCCCAGCCTGCGGCCATCCACCCTTTCCACTGCCCCAACATTAATACAGTTTACCTTTAAAAACAAATAAAACAAAAAAATAAAAATAATTAAAACCAGAAACTTTCAGAGCTTCTTCATTAGCCATAAATTTGAATTGCTTAATTTGGAAACCAAGGGCATCCAAAAATGCACTCTAAGGATCATCATTTTTTACTATTCTTGGGATCTGTTTTTCTTTTATTCAAGAACCAGCTCAAACTTCAGCTTTTCAGGTAAATCTTATAACCCCATATGCATACCCTAGAAGCAGAATTGACTGTTGTCTCTAAGCTACAACTTGGCGTATCACTATTGGTGGGTTCATGCTATCAGAATTAGTTAATTTCAAAAGATAATTCTTTGGGGGCAGAAGTTGATCCTCACCTTGTACCCTTCAGGGTTCATGGCATGAGAGCCCAAAGCCCTCATTATGTGTTTGTTGTTATCAAAGTCTATGCTGTGTTGTGTTTAAATACTGTGTCAATGAGACTTGCTGCCCGCCAACTCACGATGAGTTCCTTAGGGCTCATGTGATGCAACATAAAAAATATCTAATCTGAATCTAGTCGGACTTCTAGACCTAACCTCCAGTCTATAGGACATTCAGGAGATTGAGAACAAATTGAGTGATACTATTAGAAAAAATCAACCAAATTTAAAATGTAGATGGGACATTAGAAGAAATGGTTTGGATTCTTTAAAAAAAAAAAAGGTTAAGAGGAAATCTAGACAGTCACAGCCATTTGGAAAACATGTTTGGCAATTTCTAAAAAAAAACAAACCTGTAACTACCATACAGCCTAGCAATTGCACTCCTGAGCAGTATCCCAGAGAAATAAAAACACATTCGCACAAAAACCTGCACACAAATGGCCACTTTCCAAAGGCACAGGGAAGAAGAATGAGGCACAAACAAGTCAGTTTCAAGATAATGGGAGTAGGGGTCAGGGGTCAGAGTTGAGAAGACTGAAGGTGGGAACAACGCCTCAGTCTCCTATTTATTAGATACAAGAGAACAATCAACAAAAGAGTTGAAGGAGATTATAGATAAGCAAGATATGCCTGATCAAGCAGTATAGGATTTGTGGTTGAGTAAACACATTTAAAGGGTTCATCTAATTAACCACAGGTGATCTCTGGAGAAGGGGAGATAACAGAAAAAAGAAGTAGGCGGCCTTCCACCCTCCACCCTGAGCAGGCCAGGCATTCCCAGCTGCTCGGCTTCAAGGACATATATCCTCCTCTCCCCCAGAGGCCTGTTGCTGGTACCTGTTCAAGCATGTTTGGTCAGTACATTGTTCTGAGGGACAGTTACGCAAATGTTCATGGCAATTTTATTCATAACAGCCAAAAAATGGAATCAACTCAGATGTTCTCCAACAAGGAAACGATTAAACTGCAGCGTGTACCTACCTTGGAGTACAACTGAGCAATGAAAAGAGATGAACACACAGCTTAGATGAATCTCCTGAGCAGAAAAAAGCTAATCCCAAAAGATTATATTCTTGAAATGACAAAATTTTGGAAATTTGTGTAGATACACAAACCTACATAACTGGTAAAACTGCAGAGAAATTAACACACACACATACCAGTTCAAGTAAAACTAGGGGAATTTGAATAAGATCAGTGTGTTTTATCAATGTCAATATTCCAGATATGGTATTATACTACAGCTTTGTAAAATGTTATTCAGAGACACTGGCAAGGTGTACAAAGGATTTCTCTGTATTATTTCTCAAGTATGCATTAATCTACATTTATCTCAGGAAATTCTTCAGTTAATAATGTCATAGGGAGGAGAAAAAAAGGTGAGAAGGCCATTTAAAATTAAGAGATAAAAAAACAAATGAAATGTGCAAACCTTGACCACATCTTGAGAAACTGGGGAAACTTGAGGATAGACTATTTAATGGTACTGTGCTATGTAAACGAACATTATTTTTGGAGGATGCATGCTTACATATTCCAGTGCAGTGACATGATGGTACCAACTTACTTTCAAAAGATTTACCAAGAACAGGGGTGCCCAGGTGGCCCAGTCAGTAGTGTCTGGCTCTTGATATCAGCTCAGGTCATGATCTCACAGTTGTAGGGTTGAGCCCTGTGTTGGGCTCCATGCTGGGTTACCCCCCAAACCCCGATCTCTCTTAAAAAAAAAAAAAAGATTTAGCAAGAACAAAAAGGTGGTATATCAGGAAAAACAAATGAGCAAATTTTAACAATTACTAAATCTAGATTGATCTACATTACAGTTGCTATAACACTAGACTTGCAACATTTTTACATTTGATAGTTTCCAAATGAAAAGCCCTCAGAGCTCACTCATGCATATGGCCTTTTCCTTGTCTCCATCTCCACCAGTAGAAATCCCACCCGTCCCATAAAGGACATGCCCACACCCAACCTTACCCACAATACTTTTCTAGATTCTGTTTCCCCTATGTCTATCTATGTGTTCTGGCTAGATTAGGAGCTTCTAGAAGGCAGGTAGTATGTTTTATTCATTTTCTCATTTTTTTGTCTTCTCACAAACCTAGCAATTTGATTGAAATCAAATCACGTATCATAATCCAAGCTTTGTGTTTCATAATTGATTACAGATGGTGATGTAGGCCAGTGGTGCCAAGTGCTGGTTAGTCTCTTAGCTATATCACAATCACTTGGGACAGCTTCTAGAAAGTGGATTTCCAGGCATCACCTCAGACCTACTCAATCTGAATCTCTGGGGATGGGCCTAGGAGTCTCTATGTTTTGTTCTACTTATGGGATGTGCGGAAAGGTAGGTAATAATTTCTGAATACCCTGCACCCCAAAAAACAACAAAAGCCTCACTGGGGAGCTTGCCTACTGACACCTCAGAAACTCCACTAAGCCACTCTATCCACATTTGATGCAGAGAGAAGGTGAGAAAAAAGATGACTTTGAGCCACTTATGGAAACACATAATTGGCAGTGAACTTCCTCAAAGTTTCCCAATCATCATGGCCAAAGCTGCTCTTGATCCACTTGTGCAGGTCCACCAGCTGCTCAGAGAGTGTGTACTTGCTGGGGTGATCGGGAGATTTGAAGTCCAGGTCATATTTCCCAGACCTGAAGAATTTAAAGGCACTACGCCCATGTCCAGTACACTATCATCAACTTAGCCTGTGTTCCCCATTGCATTCCATAGGATCAAAACTCCCTCCAAACTTGTATTAACTTTCTATTGTTGCCCTAACAGATCCCAACAAATTTAGCAGGTTGAACAACACACGCTTGCTATCTTAGCATTCTGTCCATCAGAAGTGTGACATGGGTTGCAGTACATAAAATCAAGGTGTCAGCAGAGCTGAATTCCTTTGTGGAGGTTCTAGAGGAAGATACGTTTCTTTGCTCCTTTGGGATGTTGGCAAAATTCAGTTCCTTAAAGATGTAGGATTGAGTCCGCATCCATTTTCTTGCTGTCAGCCAAGGACTGTTCTCAGCCTCTACGGATCCCCCATGTCCCTTGACTTGTGGCCCCCTCCTCCTTCACTAAACGTTTATACAATACAACCTTTTTGACTATGTTCCCTATGCTATACTTTCTATCCCTGTGACTTATTTTGTAACTGGAAGTTTGTACCTCTTAATCCCCTTTATCTATTTCATCCATTCTCCCACTCATCTCCCCCTGTGGAAACCAGCAGTTTGTTCTCTGTATTTATGAGTCAGGTTTGTCATTGTTGTTGTTGTTGTTTGGTCTTTGTTGTTTCTTAAATTTCACATGAGTGAAATCAAATAGTATTTGTCTTTCTCTGACTCATTTCACTTAGTATAATACCCTCTAGGTCCATCCATGTTGTTGCAAATGTCAAGATTTCATTCTTTTTATATTTTTTATATATTTTTTAAAGATTTTGTTTATTTATTTGGCAGAGAGAGAGAGATCACAAGTAGGCAGAGAGGCAGGAAGAGAGGGAAGCAGGCTCCCTGCTGAGCAGAGAGCTTGATGCGGAGCTTGATCCCAGGACCCTGAGATCATGACCTGAGCCAAAGGCAGAGGCTTTAACTCGTGGAGCCACTCAGGAGCCCCCCCCCCTTTTTTTTAAATAGCTGAGTGCTAATCCATTGTATGTATATAGCACATCTTCTTTATCCATTCATCTATGGATGGATACTTGGGCTGTTTCCATATCTTGACTATTGTAAGCAATGCTGCAACATACATACATAGGGGTACATGTATCTTTTCGAATTAGTGTTTCTGGTTTTTTTGGGCAAATACCCCACAGTGGAATTATTGGATCATATGGTAGTTCCATTTTTTTTTTTTTTCAGTTTTAACATTTTATTGGGTAAATGATTTTAAAGATAGTAACAATAGTGTCAAAACTACTACCATATCTTTCCACAGCCATACCTTACAGACCCACATAAAGCTTCATATTTTTTCCTCTCGCTCAGTTTTAATATTTTCAAGCTATACATATCATATAAAATGCCCATTTCCAATAGTTTATTCAAACTATTAAG
>JAQQSY010002963.1:0-13310 GCA_028646535.1 Procyon lotor
ATCCCAGGACCCTGAGATCATGACCTGAGCTGAAGGCAGCGGCTGTAACCCACTGAGCCTCCCGGCCCCCCACCATGGTTCTCATATTATTTGATCTTCACTGAAACTTTGAGCTGTTAGTGTCCTGACAAGGGAAATCACACTAGCTTTTCCCAGATTCTGTATCAAGTTAGTGTTGGAACCAAAACCAAGACCCAGTTCTAGTTTCCAGCTGAAAGGTGCGCAGTGTTTCTACCCTACTTGCCCAGCTTTTGAATTGTGAGCTGTAAGTGCTTTTCAAGTGTCAGAAGGTTGTCCGAATGTGGTGGCTTAATCTGCTCTCTTGCGGCCATTGCCTGCACGTTATTGTGGATTTTTTTTTTTTAAAAAAACTTCAGTTCATTCCTTGGAAAAAGCTGTATCATCGCTACCTGATGAATGAAGAGCAAGCTGTGAGCAAAGTGGACGGCATCCTGCTGAGCTACGGTATAGAGAAGGAGTCTGACTTGTGCGTGCTGAACCTCATCCGGTGAGTGGCTTTTCTCTGGGCAGAAGACGGAGGCTCGAGCCCTTTCCCGTGTGTTAGCGCTCCAGGTCAGCTTTCTCACGACTCTGCTGTGACTGTCGTGCAGCTATGCAGCCACCAGTAAATGCTCCCCCACTGTGGACCCTGGACAGGCCTTGTGGAGTCTGAGGGACCACCTCCTCCTTCCCGAGGCAGAGGCGTGCGTGCGCCAGCACCTCCCTGATCTCCACATGGCCTCGGCGGTAAGTGATGGTAGGCAAATGCCACACCCTTTTTCTTCGAGAAAGCCTCGTGGAGATTAGGTCTGGCTGAAGATCTTTCTTTCTTTTTTTTTTTTGAGGAGAGGGAGCTAGTGGGCTGAGGGAGAGGGAGAGAATCTTAAGCAGGCTCCGTGCCCAGCAGAGAGCTGGACGCTGGCCTCGATCTCACTACCCTGCAGGCGCTACTGGAGCCAAAATCAAGTCATCGGATGCTTAACCGACTACGCCACCCAGGCGCCCCTCAAAATCTTCTTTAATCTCTGCTTTGAAGACTTAACCTTGTCACTGGTCCCATTATGGAAATAATGGGCCACGTTGTTGTAGATTCTTCAATGTGGAAGGGATTTTAAAAAGCATTTAATCCAATTTCCTATTCTGTGGAGGAATTTCAACAGAGGATGGTCGTCTGGCATCTAAATGCTTTGATTAATAAGGATTTCTTTATAAGGTAGCCTGTTCCATGGTCAACAAGTGGGTTATTTGACAGAACCGGAGAAATGAAGGTTCTATAGACACTCATGAGTCAGTGGGAAGCTAGAAATAGTCCTCAGTTTCCTGACTCCGCCTTTTTTTATTAAAAAAAATTTTACTGCTTATATATAATAAGATGAAAAGACACTAAAAAACTCACCATCCCCGTATCTTTGGGTATTGATGTGACAGATGACCTTCTATTCTTTTCAATTTTTGTTTATTTTAAATTAAATTTTATTTTAACAAAAATCAATTAATTAACATATAGTGTATTAGCTTCCGAGGTCGCGTTCAGTGATTTATCAGTTGTACCTGACTCGGTCTCGTGGCTCCTTATCTAGATGAGGGATTCTTACATTTTCTCTTGGAAGCTACGTGCATCGTCAGCCAGTGTTCTGCAACCTGCAGAAAGTTGGAAATCTACCTGTGTGTATTCCTCTTTCTGCCTTTTAGTGAAGTGATTGCTGGTGACGGTGGGGTGACATTTCTTTCACAGGGTGGTTGGAGTAAGAGGACCCTGAAATTATAACCTAGATACTTGTACGAAAGTGAAGAATGAGAAGGATACTTTTCTAGTATTTGATGATTTCTATGTTTGTGAACATTTTCTTAGATGCTACTAAACAGAGTATACTGGGTCCATAATAAGAAATTTTCAGTAATTTATTTAATGTTAGTTACAACATCTAATTAATATTAATTAAAACATCAATTAACTTAAGTGATTGTAACACGAAGTAAATAGTAGATTAACGTCTTACTGCGAGGGAATTGTCAGTCGTGGTTTTGTCCCCAAAAGACCGCTGTCTTCTCTGGCGTCTCCCCTCCGTGGGCCTCCCGGGCCGGCCCCATTGCCCCGTGAGCTTGCTTGGACCCTGTTGAGTCCCTATCGGACCCTGTGGACCTGAGAGCTCACAATGACCTGGAGAGGAATGGTGGGGGGCTGGGTGTGTCCTCTCTGGGCAAGGCCCGGGTCAGATCCTTTATTCGTGTTTTTTACCTAAAGAAAACGAAGAACTCAAATCCAGAAGGGATGAGAAGAAAAGCCTCCTGGGTGGAAGGAAAGGTTGACATGTTTCCAGATGTCCTGTGGGCAGTTTGCACTGGGCCCCGGCCATCTGAGACCTGGCTCTCTTCTCGGGTTGTCTGATGGGGCTTTAGTAACCGTGTTCTGATCTTCTCTCCCCTCCCCGCCCTGCTGCCCTCCACAGGGTGTCCACGTGTGGGCTCTGGTGGCGGCCATCGTCCTCCTGTCCAGTAGTGTGAATGACATCCAGCAGCTGCTCTTCTGCCTCCGGAGACCGGGCTCCACCGTGACCGTGCCTGACATCACGGAGACCCTGTACTGCATCGCTGTGCTTCTCTACGCCATGAGGGAGAAGGGGATCAACATCAGCAACCGGTAAGGCGGTGGGAGGAAGAGTGAGGCCCCGGGGGAGGGAGAGGGCTGCGAGGCCCAGCGCCAGACTGGGCAGGCCTTGGGTCTCACGGGGCCCCCGACCCGCGTCCGGAGCGGTGGAAGGAAGGTGCTGGGACGATCAGACGTGCTCCGCAGATAGGAAGTGTTGGTGGCCGGGAAATAGCGCCGAGGCCAGCGGGCGCTCGAGGCTGTTGGAGCCTGACGTGAAGTCCCTTCGCTAAAAGGTGCCTTCTCTCTTCCTGCGCGGCTGCATTTTCCTGGGGAAGCATTAGGCTTCGGGTCGTCCATTTCTGTTGTAGGACGGGAGGCAGGCGTCGTGGCTGCGTCCCGCCTGCCTTACCGTCCCTAGGACGGGGGTGGACCATTCGGAGTGGCCGTGGCGGTTTCGCTCGCCCGCAGGTGTGCACAAGCCGGCTGGCGGAGGGTCGGCCGGTCTGGAGCCCGGGCTGCGTGTCAGGTAGTGAGTGAGTCAGCCGCTGTGCCCGTCCTCCTGCACTGTGTGTCCCAGCGGGGGCACACGGGTACTGTGTGAGTGAGCACGCTAAACGAGAACGTCATAGTGAGTGGAAAGTGGTACAAAGAAAAAGAAGGGAGAGATGGGCAAGGGAGGTGGGGAGCACTGCGTTCGATTGGGGGAGGACGGGGTGCCTGGGTGGCTCAGTCGGCCAAGCGTCTGCTTTCAGCTCAGGTCATGATCCCACCTCGGGCTCCCTGCTCGGCGGGGAGCCTGCTTCTCCCTCTTCTCCCCGCTCGTGCTCACCTGTGATCTCTGTCGCGTGCTCTCTCTCTTTCTCTCAAATAAGTAAAATCTTAAATAAGTAAATAAAATGACATTTTAAGATTTGAGAGGAGAGCATTTTAGCAGAAGGAATAGATAATTTTAGGGCCCAAAGACGGGGATGAATTTAACATATACAAGGAAGAGAAGCAATCTCATGTGGCAAGACCGTAGTGAAGAAGAGGGAGAGCGATCCACAGTCACGTGAGGCCGGCAGCGGCCAGACGAGGAAAGCTGATGTAGGCCACGGGGAGAAGTCAGCATGAAACCCAAGCTCTGAAGGGCAGCTGTCGGGGCCCGATCCCCGGCCTGGAGACAGGCGGCGTGCCAGTGCAGCCGGTCCTGGGGAAGCAGAGGTCCCAGGGAGGGTTTCCTTTCTCTAGAATCCGTGAGCCCCGGGGGGATCCATGGCTGGGGGCCCCCCGTGAGCTGTGGCCCAGTCATCCTCGGTGGAGTTCAAGGGCGGAACACGCGTGCTCCAGAAATGTCAGAGTATTTGCTGTGTTTCTGAGTTATGTTTCAGTTTATTAAATGTCATTTACATTGTATCCCACACCATGGCACTGAGGCACAGGGCGAGGAGCTTTAGGATTAATTGGGACAAGACAGAAACACAAATGGGGAATGACGTTCTTAAGTGCAGATTACGAACCTGCGGATTCTGTCTTCACGAGGACAGAGGAGGAACGGAGGGCACGATAATGTTGAGTTTTGTTGTGTTCATGTGTTTCTTCCTGCTTTACTGGGAGATGACACGACCAGAGAGCCAAGTGTTGTATCATTAGAGGTATCACTAACGTATGTGTCGGATCACTTTCCCTCTGGGGATGGGAAGCAATACACCAAATGTGGGCAGTTGGTGGTGGAGGGGGCAGAGTTTGGGGTCAGTGTGAACACAGAGAGCTTTGAGGTGGCTTGTAGCAAGCTGTTTGCCCATTTCTGGGGCCTCTGCTGAGTGTTCCGTGTCATCTTGGGCTCCTCTTGGGGGCTTGGAGGCCATTTTATTTCCAGTGCTTAGTAATCATGTCTTGTTCTCTGTGTAACACTCTTCCTTTGGGACCTTTAAAGAAAGAATGTTCTTCGTGCTTCTACACCAGTGATCACCTTACAAGAAGCAGGAAGCAGAGCAAAGGAGTCTGAGAAAGACAAGATGATACTAAGTTTATGTCGAGTAAGAATTGCACAGCTCAGAGTAGAATTTACATTTGTTGTCGGCTGGTTCTTGCTGCTTTTGTGATTATTTGTCTCTTAGGGTTACAGCTATAGAGCTTTGGTCCCCAAAAAGCGTATTCTGGTCTCTCTCCTTTGCCATTACACACTGGAGCCGAGCACCTTTCCGGAGCTGGGCTTTCTGAGAGGGTCTGGTCAGCTCTAGGTGTGTTTAACATCCATCCTTCCTTCCTTCCTTCCTTCCTTCCTTCCTTCCTTCCTTCCTTCCTTCCCTCCCTCCCTCCCTCCTTCCTTCCTTTCCCTCCCCCATAAAATGATGGTAGGTATTTTCTTTTTTAGAAATGGTGGAGTCCAAATATATCTGAGGGAAAACAGGATAGAGATTGTGACTTAACTTGAAAATCTCTAAATCTGCTTTTTCCCTATTAGGATTCACTACAACATTTTCTATTGCCTGTATCTTCAGGAGAATTCCTGTCCTCAGGCCAGAGAAGTGAAAGAGGAGCCCTCGGTTTGGCCAGGGTATGTATATAGGGGTTTGTGTGTGTGTGTGTGCTTTGTCTTCTAGTCTTGGTTCCTCCTTATACTTACGGAGAAGGGGTGTTTTGTCTTAACAGTTTCCTTGAGGTATAATTTATATTACATAAAATTTTCCCATTTTAATTGTACAACCTGGTAATTTTCAGTAAATTTATTGAGTGTGCAACCAACATCATAAACTAGCTTTGGAACGTGTTTATCACCCCAAGGGGAGGCTTCTCTTTTGGTTAATTTCCTCCAATCTGCCTATTTGTGTTGTGACAGTCCGTCACCTGGTCTTTGGAATTCCTTTCTATTTTTCTGATTTCTCTTCTGTAATCATTATAGCAAGAAAACCATCCAACTTACACATGAACAACAGTTGATTCTGAGCCACAAGATGGAACCTCTCCAGGTGGTAAAGATTATGGCATTTGCAGGTAAGGGAGCTCACCATTCCTGGACTAGAGGCTCAGGTTCATGCCTCTTATCCCTGCATCCCTCTTCCCTGCTACCTGCCAGGATTTCTTTACCTTGGTCTGTTATCCAACTACTGCATTTAAATAATTTATTTTATTATTTTTTAAGATTTTATTTTTATTTATTTGCCAGAAAGAGAGAAAGAGGGAGTGAGAGCACACAAGCAGGGGGAGAAGCAGGCAGGGGGAGAAGCAGGCTCTCCGCTGACCAGGGAGTCTGATGCAGGACTCGATCCCGGGACCCTGGGATCCCTTGGACACCTGAGCCCAAGGCAGCCAGACTCTTAACTGACTGAGCCACCCAGGCGCCCCAATTAAATAATTTTAAAAGCAGTTAAGGAATGCTTGGGGCTTTTTTTGTGTTGTTTTTTTTGTTTTTATCTTTTTTTGCCACTCCAGGGAGCATCCACATGAAGTCCCTGGTTCGACGGATGGTTCTTAGGACTTAAGGTATAGATACCAGCTATAGATAGATACGAGCAGGATTGACCCAGATACATCATTTATCGTTGTAAATGCTCAGGCACAGATCACTCACGGAGGGGCAGGCCACGTTTCCAAAGCTCCCTGATTTCTGTCGAGGAGAGTCTGGGAGGCTCTCCCAGCATTGGAGTCTAACCTGCATTCCTAACCATGCCATCTGTAATTCTCCTGCCTCAGTCAACTAACTGTACTTAGAGTCTCCTAAAGCACTTGGTTATCCTTTTGTCTGAGCCTCTGCTCAGATTTCCTACCTGGAATCCCTTCCTGTTTCTTTTCTGCCTATACGTCCTACTACAAAGGATTCGCTCAGTACCTGGCACTGTGCCAAATCCCAGTAACATGCTGGAGGGTTGGTTGGTTATCTTTGTTTTAAGGATAAGGGTTTGAAGCTCGGAGAAATTACAGTGACTTGCTCCGGGTTAAAGAAGCACATTAAGTGGAGGAGATGGGGTTCACGGCTGGGTCTGCTTCTGTCCATGGGCAAGCCTCCCCCCACCTCCCACCCGGTTTCTCTGCCAGGCTGTGTCGGACTCCCGTCATTGCTGTTTCTTCTTGGGGAAGGCTTCTTGAGCCCTTTGAGTCCTCTATGCTCTCCGAACTCTTACCATAACTAGTCGTCTGTATTAACTGTGTAGTAAGTATCACCAACGCACATATCTTCTGAGTCCTTCTCCGCTGTTTCATCAGTCTTCCCAGCAGCCCAGTTAGGTAGGGAAGAAGACGTACTGTTTTTCTTCTTTTACAGGTGAGATTTTTTGTTTTTGAATTCATACTCTCTTTTTGGTCTGCCGCGTTGTCATTATACCCTCATCGTGTTCTAATTGTTTCAACAGTGTCAGTATTGTATTCCCAAGCGGATTGTAGTAAAGGAATCTTGCTTTATAGTTTTTTTTTTTTTTTTAAAACATAGTCCCAGTGCTTAGCAACAGACGAGCGTGGAGTAGGTGCTCCTAAGTACTTGTTAAGTGAATGATAACCGAATACACCAACGGTGGAGAGGCAGGGCACGCTGGAGAGCTCAGAATGGGCCAGAGGCATCCTTGAATCTCACTTGCGTGCTCTTGCCATTGAAGCCTTACTGATGCCTAGGCCAGTAATAGCTCTTCTTACTGAGTTCCTCTGCTGAGTGCCTTGATGATTGCTTTTATCCTGCCAGACCCTGCAAGGTCAGCATTACCCACGCGCAGCCGAGGGCCACAGTGATGGTCAGTGAGGTCAAGTGACTCGTCCTTCACTGTTCAGCTAGAACTGGCCAGAGCCAGGAGCCCAGCCCAGGTTAATCTGCCTTAGAATGCGCCGCTCTTTTCATCTCACCTTAGCAGTATGGAAAAACTGGTCACTGGTCTGGTCTCAAGCAAGAGGCAGATAAACGTGGATAAGACCTGATTAGGGCATCCTTTGGAACAGTTTTTCCTGGTCAGAGGGTCACCTCCTTTCCTCTTGGCTTCCCCAGGCACCGGGAAGACCTCTACCCTGGTCAAGTATGCTGAGAAGTGGTCTGAGAGCAGGTTTCTGTATGTGACATTCAACAAGAGCATCGCAAAGCAGGCCGAGCTAGTCTTCCCCAGCAATGTCATCTGCAAAACCTTTCATTCCATGGCCTATGGACACGTCGGGCGGAAGTGAGCATGGTGCTGCCACCATCATTGTCTGATTCCTGGTTTTCCCGTTGTGATCATCCTGATTACATATGGACTTAGAGCAACACTGAGAAAATGGGATGCTTTCAGCTCCACTTAGAGGCAGGAAACAGAAAGATATTTAGTGATTTGCACTTTTACCCTGTATAGATATGTTGTTTGCAAATAATAGTGTCTTACTGAGGTGAGCATTCTCGTTTCTCTGGAACGGAGGCACAGAAGGTCCAAAGGACTGGTCTCGGGCCCCCGAACTAGCATTCCCTTGGATGGGAGGGCTTCAGGGAACTTGAGTGTCCCCTTAGGGACCTCCTGGAGTCTAGTCCATACCACGGAGCAGTGGCATTTGGCCTGAGTCCCTTCATCTTCTGGGCTGGATCTGAGAATTCCTGAAAGCCCGATGAAGCCATTGCAGGTCCTGCATAGACCTTGCTCAACCTCTGTGGCTTTTGTTTTCCCCTAACCTGTTGTGACATTAAGGTGGCCAGGTGGTGGCACTGTAGGGAAGGGGGTTGGAGTGGGGGGAGCCACTAAATACCGCCTTGCAATACCACGTTCGTTTGGGCTGTGTGTTACAGGTACCAATTGAAGAAGAAATTGAATCTCTTCAAGTTGACCCCCTTCATGGTCAATTCTGTCCTTGCTGAAGGGAAAGGTGGATTCATAAGGGCCAAGCTAGTATGTAAGACTTTAGAAAACTTCTTCGCCTCGGCTGATGAAGAGCTGACTATCGATCACGTGCCTATCTGGTGTAAGAACAGCCAAGGGCAGAGGGTCATGGTTGAACAGAGTGAAAAGCTGGTGAGTATCTACGTATCTTTAGGGCCAGGGGTCGAGGATGAATGAGAAGAGCTGACATGATACTATGTTCTGCTCCAAAATGCCTTCATTCATTCATTCCTTTCGTTCCTTCCAAACTGCTGGCCAGTCGGACTCCCAGTCCGCAGGCCCGTCGTGGTCGCTGGGAGGCGTCGCGTGTCCTGTGATGAGGACTCACAGACCTTTTACTTAATGTGCACACCGGTCCTCTCTGTGCAACAGATGAGGCTCCTCCTGCCCAAGGCTCATGGGAGCTTGTCCTTGGGTTAGAACCTAAAGAAAAGGAATCTCTTTGCGGATTTTTCTGGTCTTTTCGATCATTGGCCGTTCTTTGTATGACTTAGTGGTCAGTCATAAATCTAGAGAACGAATCCAGCCTTCTCTGGTTCATCATATCTTGAGCTCTTCCCCCCTCCACACCCGCCCCGGATCTTGTACTCTTCGAGCGCCGGTCTGTCACTGGGCTTGGTGCGGCCCCAGCTTCTTACTCAGCTCCGCACTTGACATCGTTCCAAGGCTGTCGTGGAGCCTTGGGAAGGCTAGGGAGGTGACTGCCCTCTCACCGCGTTGTGATGGCGCCTTTGTTTGGATCTCTGTATATGCGAATGAAAGTGATTTCACGAGGTGTCTTTTCCAGGGTCTTAAACTGTGACTTGCCGTATCACTTGCTTTCTAGAACGGTGTCCTTGAAGCCAGCCGACTCTGGGACAACATGCGGAAGTTGGGGGAATGCAGAGAAGAGGCTTACCAAATGACTCACGATGGTATGCCGGTTCCCACCTCTTGATCCCCGCTGAATGTGACTGCTCTGCTTGCCAGTTCTGACTCTTGCCGCTCCCCTCTTTTAGGCTACTTGAAGCTCTGGCAGCTGAGCAAGCCTCTGCTTGCCTCTTTTGACGCCATCTTTGTGGATGAGGCCCAGGACTGTACCCCAGGTGATAAACTATTCAGGACATCAGTAGTCTCAAACACATAGAAACAACATTGTGATTACGGAAGAGGACAGATGTGTGAAATAAGTTGATTATATAAAGAGGAGTCACAGATGATAATTTAGTCACCCAGAAATCCTTTATTATTCGACTTTAGATTTCAGCAGTTGTCTTCACCGCTCCTCCCTCCCCCCCACTCAAAGCAAATTTATTTTTCTGTTAAATGTTTTGCTTCGGTTATTCTTTTTTTTTTTTTTTTTTTTTTTTTTTTTTTTTTTTTTTTTTTGCTTTGGTTATTCTTGAAACGTTGACTAAGCATAGGCCATCAGACAACTAGGACCTAGGCTCATGCCGAGGGGGAGAAGCTAGTCAACTTAGAGCGGACAGCTTGTGTTGTGTTTTTCAAATGGCTGAGAGATAATAGGGTGCTTTCGTGGGGTCATTTTTGAGCTTTGAGTTACAATGTTAGAAAAGACAATTTGCCTTGTGTTTTATTTGCTTATGTGGTTTTTTTTTTTTAGACTCCATCATTTATCCGAGACTAAAAATAATTTGCATTCCTAGGCTTAGAAATGGTTTCTCTTGTCCTTTATACAGTTGTTTCTTTGCGTCACCTGCGTATCCTGCAGGGAAAGACGACTCTGTCGTCCAGCGTGCCCCGGCTTCGTGTCATGAAGCATTTGCGTCTTTTTCTGTCGTAAATATGGTTTCTTTTTGCTCCGCGAGTTGGCTTCCTTCAGCTCTCTTACCGTCCCTCTTATTGGTTGCAGCGATCATGAACATAGTTCTGTCTCAGCCGTGTGGGAAAATCTTTGTGGGGGACCCGCACCAGCAGATCTATACCTTCCGCGGTGCAGTCAATGCTCTGTTCACAGTCCCTCACACGCACGTCTTCTATCTCACGCAGGTAAGAGCCCCCTCTGCCGCTGAGCCCCCAGAACCGTGGAAGCAAGCACTGGGGTTCCCCACGCTCGCTTTCCTGGGTTCCCTTTGCCAGGCGCCTCGTACGTAGCAGAGCCTGGCTCTCTGTGGCTTTCGGGGTCTGCAGAGTCAAATCCGTGTTCATGGCACCTGCGTGTGCCACTGTCACTGTGCTCCCATTTGCGCCGCTGACACCTTCCTGGGGGTCCAGGTGGTGGCACCACGTGGTGTGGCCATCCTCGCGCTCTTCCTGCGACGCACTCAGAGGCAGGCAGCCTAAAGCGGTTCACTCCGGGACGTCCTGCTGTGACAGCAGGCAGACAGGATGGACCGCTGGCCCTTGGGTGTGTCTCTCACATTCTGTGCGAGCAAGTGGCAAGTGTGACTCAAGCACGTCTGCGTACGGAAGTGTGTGGGCTGTCCGACCAAGGGCACGCTTGGGATCAAGTTGTGAGCTCAGCTGGCTGCGTTTGAGTGTCGTGAAACCACAGCTCGGGTCTTTGGCATTTTCTCAGGAATGAAGGAAGTGAGCCGTGACTGCAAGGAAAACAACTGACAAATGTTTGTTGCCAAAGATAAAATTCTTGCTTTCAAGTGAAATGAGAATTTGGAAAACTTGTGTCTGCCACTGTGAGCGCGACGGCTCGGGGCGTCCTTGGCCATCTGAGAAAGCTGGCACGATCCTCCCTTTCCCAGTACCTGTCTGTGGGAGGCCGTCGGGGTATCTGGATAAATCATGGAGAAACCTTCTGCAGGGGAGATTTTTATCTTCTCTCCCACTTACTTGCTTACTCAGTCGTTTGTTTATACCAGCGTGGGCTCACAGATATTTTATTTTATGTTGTGGGTTATGGCTCACTCGGAGTGGTTCTGTAGCAACCCAGCAGTATTGCTTGTCCAAAGTCTCGTGTTTTCTTGAGTGTGATTGATGTTCTCCAAAGCGCATCATGGTTTATTACTTTCAGTCATAAATGCATAGAAAAGGGCAAAAAGTACCATGAGTTTGAGACAAATGGTGTCTTTCCAGCTGCAGTGATCAAAGAAGTAGGGTGTGGGGCCGTGATGTGAAGGGTAGGAGACCGATGGGCCCTTGTGCCGAGGCAGGGGTGGGCACAGGGAATGTTCAGGAGGGACGCCTGGGGCTGGCTGGGTGGGCAGGGGTTTTGAATGAAGAGGGAGTCTCCGAGGCGAGGGAGAAACCCCCCCCTCCCCCCAATCTTCTGTATAATTTACACTTTTTCATTAGGTTTGATGTGGCGGGAAGGGCAGGTTTGTGAAAAGAGAAGTTTTCCACTGGTCTTGGGACCTGAGAGGAAACGAGGCTGTCCGGGCTGTCAGGCTGTTCGGAGAGCATGCATCACCTTTTCTCTCATGTGCTGCTCTTGCTATCCTGTAGCGAGGCTGTGGCCTGATGACAGTTTGGGGAAGAGTCGTCCGGCAGAGGCACAGACGCAGCTGGTGGAGGGAGGGAGAGACCGAGTGGGTGAGGCATGGAGTTCGGTTGCTGAGCTGGGCTGATAGCCCTGGTGAGAAGAACAGTCTAGGTCCCGTGGTGGGAGCATTGCCTGGATTGGAATCTGGGGGTAAGGGGTAAAGGAAGGTAGGTGTCTCGAAGGTTCCCGGGTGGGAGCTGCAGGTCTGAAAGCCTAGAAGTCGAGTCAGTGACCGTTTGCTCGTGAGCGGGTTTACAGCGGGGAATTTGCAAATCCCCTTTCCAGATGGGGTGAGTCAGGGCTCAGCAGTTGGGCTCGGCAAGGCTGGGACTTCTCAGGGACAGAAATGTGCTCACCTGCTTCAGGGACGGGTTGTCGACTCCCATGTGTTGTGTCGTTTTCCCAGAGTTTCCGATTCGGTGTGGAAATAGCGTATGTGGGGGCTACCATCTTGGATGTCTGCAAGCGAGTAAGGAAGAAGACTTTAGTTGGCGGAAACCATCAGAGTAAGGCTTTCAGTTACTCTTCGTGTATTTGTTCCAAAAATTAGTTTTCCTGTTGATTTTGGATTTGCCACAGAGTTTGTGCTGTGTCCCAACAGGTGGCATTAGAGGTGATGCCAAGGGCCAGGTGGCCCTCTTGTCCCGGACCAATGCCAACGTGTTTGATGAGGCTGTGCGCGTGACCGAAGGAGAAGTCCCTGCGAGGATACATCTCATTGGGGTAAGAGCACATCCCTGTCGGCTGCTTCCTGCACGCACCAACCTAGCCAGTGAAAACACGCGGCTTCGTGCGGATTATGACACAGCAAGCATTTGGGGTTTGGGCACCGGGGGCACTGGCCCGCGGCCGTCGTGATGACATGAGCCACACGTGCCTACAAAGGCCCAGGAAGGACTGAGAGCCCTTTTTCCACTCTCCCAAACACTAACGCCCTTCTCATCTCTGGCTCTGCCGGCGAGGCTGCCGGCCGGCCCCCTGCGAGCGTGCCGTGTGCGGTGCTCGTAGCGCACGGACGAGGGGGCCGCTCCCCGAGGGCGTGCGCACTGGGTTCTAGCCCTCGTTCTGTCACTGGCTTTGTGTGGCTTGTGGCAAGTCCCAGCTTCCGTGGGCCTCCTTCTCTCCACCTCTCAGACAAAAATAACGCCTTTCCTTCACCTGGTTCACGGGAAGTTAGGATCAAGTGACACGTGTGTGACATCCCTAACTCTTTGAAGCGGAGTGACGTGACAAAGAGACAGTCACTCCTTTTACGACAAACGGTGTTTTCTGAGGGCTTACTCCGTGTGGGCGCTCCGTAGAGACAGCCAGTGGGTCGCAATCAGACGACGGTCTGAGTGTGCTCTCTTTTACTGATAAACATTATGCAGCCAAGTTCCAGAAGGTTTGGAAATTAAAAGGAAAAAAAATCACCCCAAATCCCAGCATTTCAGATAATAATTTTCCCTTTTGTTACTTACGTCTTTGTTTATATAGACAC
>JAQQSY010002964.1:0-13310 GCA_028646535.1 Procyon lotor
GCACCCCCACCTGGTTAGCAACCTGGAAATTCTCTGAACTATGTACTTTAGAGACTTCTACGAGGGGCATTGTTGTGTAGGCACAATAGATTAAATCATTGTCCCGTGGTGATTGACTCAACCTCCAGCCGCTCTCCCCTCCCTGGACTGAAAGTTCCAACCCTCCAATCACAGGGCTGGTTCCCCTGGCAACCAGCATCCACACCATGGTTATCTAGGGGCTTTCCAAAAATCTTCTCATTAACATAAACTCAGTTGTGCTCAAAGGGCTTGCTATGAATCACAAAAGACCCTCCTCTCACTTTCATCCCTTCGGAGCTGTTTTAGGAACCTTGGACAAAAGGCCAAATATTATAATGGAGTATGTTCCCATCACTCTCACCACTTGGGAAACCCCAAGGGTTTTTAGGAGCTGTGTGCCAGGAAGGGGGACAGAGACAAAATACTGATTTCTTATTATAAATCACAATATCACGCTGTGCCTGATTAGGAAGGGAAAACTGCACACAAGGGCTTGTGTTTTGCTCTCAGAAACATAAGAAGCCAAGACGACCTGCCTGATTTTCCATAAATCTCTATGAGCAGCAGTGCATAACTTTTTTAAGTATTAGAGGTAAGGCTGACCCTACCAGCCAAGACTATAAATGTCTCCCATGCCATCATTTGATGGGGAGGAGAGGCTAGGGGGTCCTCACATTATCATTGCAAAGAACACACACACGTGCGTCATGGTGAGTCCCGTTTGTTACATTCACGCCGCGAGTGAGGGCGTTCAGCATTTCAATGCTTCATAGATCAATAAATTAAGTGCAATTCTATATGGATTTGACCTTTTCAATATTCCGCAGTATGACTGACTGCTTAATCCAGCTCCTCCCCTGCTTGTCATTCTAGTATCCTGGATGGGAGAAGCGAGCTGGCCCACCTATAAAAATGAACAACAGCCCAAAGAGCAAAGTCGTAAAGCTGGCACAGTCTTCCAGAGACTACATTACGAGATTATAATTTTGATATTTCACTATTTTTTCCCCTTTCCAGAGCAAGCAATCATAAATTGAAAACAGAAGAGGGAGACAAAAAGTAATATTGACCCCAATAAACAATGTTGCTGTTTTCCTCAGTTAATGTTATTACCCAGATCCCTAGGGATCTTGGCCTCTGTTTGCTGCGGCCTTCAAAGGTTTTCTTCTAGAAAATTTTGTCTCCATCAAATTTAGTAGAAACTTTAATATGAATTTCGGTTACTCTGTAGAGAAGTGATGGTTTTCAAAGTTATGGTGAAATCTCCTGAGGCCTTAAGAGGTTTCCTCTCTTGGTGTAGCCTGCACCATTGGCTCTGTTTAAGCGTGCGTGAATATGTTATACTAAGCTGAGTTCAACTTTCTTGGTGACTTTTTTTTTTTTTTTAAGATTTTATTTATTTATTTGACAGAGAGAAAGAGATGATCACAAGTAGGCAGAGAGGCAGGCAGAGGGAGAAAGGGAGAAGCAGGCTCCCCGCTGAGCAGAGAGCCCGATGCGGGGCTCCATCCCAGGACCCTGAGATCATGACCTGAGCTGAAGGCAGAGGCTTTAACCCACTGAGCCACCCAGGCGCCCCTCTTGGCGACTCTTAATACAAATCAACACCACCAATAAATGATTCAACCTGCAGGTTACAGGAATACCAATCGACGACCATAATGTCTAGGCAGCATTGTCTGATTTCTGACAAAAAACAGGAGAGGTAGATAATGGTTTATACCCTGTGTATAGATTATATTATGATTCTGATAGGGGAAAAAACCCTCAACACCATATGTCCATTTTTAAAATGCGATTGCTAGATGATAAACAACTCTTCCTACCCATGTGAATTATCTAAATAAAATAGCAATAACTAAATAATGTATAGATTTGTTTCTTGGTAATTAGTATTTGTGTTTTTTTAAGATTCATTTATTTATTTTAGAAAGAGCCTGTGTGCACACACACTGGGGGAAGAACAGGGGGAGAAAGAAATCCTGGATGCGGCGCTTAATCTCAGGACCCTGAGATCAAGACCTGAGTCAAAATCAAGAGTGAGCAGCCTTACCAACTAAGCCACCAGGTGCCCCAGGAATTAGTTTTAATAAGCTTTTCACTTAACAATGCTATGGAATGCTAATACTAATCTTAAAGGTATTGTAGCACATTATCAACTTAAAATTAAAAATACTAAAATTAAATAAAGCCTTTCCTGTACTAATCTATAGGTGATTCATTTCACAAAAGCTTCTGGCCTATTCTAGAATCATCCAAAACGAAAATTATAAAATAGTTTCAACGAATTTCCTATCAGGCACAAAATTACTATGTCAATAGAGCATACCTTACTTAAAAGACTCTGGATTACTACTGATTAGATCCTTCATAACCATAAATTAATGGAATTGATGAACAACACACAGAACCCAGCCATATACTAATCATTACTCATTCATTCAAAACATAGTTTTAGAGTGCCATCCACTTAGCCTGGTCTTCTGGGCACTAGTGATATGAGGGTAAATAAAATTAAGACAGACTCTGCCCTCATGGCACTTTTCATTCAAGATGGCAAGACAGAAAACATGATGAAGACTCTAGGAAACCATAAAGTAAGTGAGTAAACCTAAGTCACTTGGTAATAAGTGCTGTGGAGTAAGGAGCCCCAAAAGTCCTCAGAGAAGACCACTGTGATAAAGTCACTTTGAGCAGGGATGGAAACGAAAGTGAAAGGTGAGCCATACAGAAGTTGGGAAAGAAGCCCAGACAAAAGGAACAGGGGCATAAAGACCCCAAGAGGGAAGCACACTTGAAAATTCAAGGTATACGGGGCTGGTGTGGACCGTGTGAGGAATGGCTTGAAGAGGTGAGGGACAAGATCACATTGGCCTTGGCACTACTTTAAGTGCTTTGGCTAGGAAGCCCTCACAGAAGTTTGAGCAGAAGATGGACATAATATAACTTAAATTTTAAATTGTTCCTCCTGGCATCTTTTTGGAAACCAGATGGGAAGGAGTGGGAATATAAAAGCAGGGAGATCAGGTGGAAGACTATGGCAATAATCCAGGCAAGAGGCAATAGTGGCTTGGCCCAGTGTGGCAGCAGTGGTCAGATTCTGAAAAGGAACCATCTGTAGGATTTGGTGATGAGCAGCATGTGTGGTGTAGAGAAAGAGAAGAGTCAAGGTGACTTGGAGATGATGCCTTTGGCCTGGGCACTGGGGTGACCCTATGTGGAGGTAAAGAAGACTCACACAGAAGGATCCAGCATTCGTGTTTGGAAGCATGAACTACGGAGGCCTGTTAGGCATCCGTGGAGAAGTCAGGGAGGCAGGTGGAGGTTTCATTTTGGCGTTCAAAGGAGAAGCTGAGGGAAGGGGTATAAATTTTAGAATTGTCAGAATATGGTAAATATTTACATCAATGAAGCATAGATAGAACTATCTAGAAAGAGATGCAGATAGGGAAGAGAAGAGGAACAGTAAGGGAGGAGGGGTCTAGGTCTGAGCCCTGGGGGATACAACCTGTCGACTGGGGTCTTAGAAATGAAGAACCAATATATTCTCTAACATAACAAAGTATGAAGAACTTAGCAGTCAGCATAGAGTGGACTGGTCATGGAAGGGTAGCTTTGCCGTATTGTTTTTTACTGATTATCTGAAATAAGCAAATATAAACGGATTACATTCTAAATTTTATATGACTAGCAGCAGTAAAAATCATTCATACGGGTATAGTCACATATTTTAAGTCAAGACTCTTTGCCGCTGCCCCCAGTTGGTGTAGATGCAGAAGAACTGGGCCCAGACACAGCTGCCCCGTGGGCGGGTATCTACTGGGAGGATGAAGAGCCCAGGGGAAGGAGGAGGCAGCCACAGGCAGTGACTTGAGGGAGATTCTTGTTGGTTACCCTTGTTTTGCCTGGGCTTCACTATGGATCAGCTCTAGGGGCACACGCCTGCAGTGACCTTGGCCCCGAAGAGGAAGGCCAACACAGTATTAAACATGCAGAGAGGCTCGTCCTGGCCTCATTCTCCAGATGGGTCCTTTCCTAGACTGCCACATTCCTGAAGAGCGGAAGCCTGTTACCTTTTCATGTTTCAGTTACCTTTTTTTTTTTTTTTTAAGATTTTATTTATTTTGAGAGTGATTGAGAGCACGCACAAGTGGGGGTGGGGCCCAGGGAGAGGGAGAGAGAATCTCAAGCCGACTCCATGCTGAGCACAGAGCCCAATGCAGGGTTCAATCCCAGGACCGTAATATCATGCCATGAGCTGAAATCAAGGGTTGGACTCTTAGCCAACTATGCTAAGCCAACTGTGCTAACCCATTTCGGTTACCTTTTAATCCCTAGAATTTAGCACAATGCCTTATAATTGCTGGCCCTCAAAAAATTTTTTTAAAAAAAATTAAACTCAACCCTCAACTATTTGGGTGTAAAGATTCATGGCCCACAGTTTCAGAGGGAATGTATGGCCCATTCCCTTCCCCAGCTATGACGGCTGAAGGTTACCATCTGACCATGTTCACAGAAGGCATCTTATCTGAGTGCCGAGGACCAGATCCTGGTGTTGTTTCCATGGAAACACAGAGAGGAGCTCTTAGATCCGCACACAGAAACAACAAACGCATACTTTACGATAATAACAAAATGCAGCATTTATAGATAGGATAATAACCTATGTTGTGAAACATGCAATTTAATAACTCTCTCTGATAAAAAGGCAAAGACGACTGCGATGCTATAATTTACTTCTGGTGGTGGAGGTGTCAGGTTCACGGTCAGTGGTACTGAGCAGCAAGAATTAATCTTCCTCGTCTGCTTGTCAACCCATTATATGCTTGTTTGCTGCTCACTATGCTATTTCGTCCTTCTCTTATTATATTTTCCAACTCATACATCCTAACCTACTATTCTACTAATCCTCCCCTTGCATCCCGACCCGTGCTCTATATTCCTTACAAGAATGTCCTCGAGCAATTACAAAAGACTTTTAAAAATAAAGACATAAGTATTTTACAATTCCTCCACAAGCCTTTTTGTGAAGATTGTACTTTACATGTATTGAAAACGCCTAGGAGAGTAGTCATAAAAGTGAATTTGAAAATGCATTTGAAATGTAGATAATGTTTGCAGTGGTCACGTGATGTTGCTTTAGGGCACAACACTTAGCTTAAGTCTGGAATTATCCTCTCCTCACAACTTCTTCAATTATGTGACCTCTCAGAAATATTTGAACATGGGAAGTCCCATGCTCCCATGCTCAGTCCTGAACAGGGAATACTCAAGAGTGATCACAATTCCAAAACAATTCCTTTTGTTTCTTGGACTATAGAATCTTCTCCCCTGACCCTAAGGATTTTATTTATATATTTTAGGGGGAGAGGGAGCGGCAGAAGGAGAGGGAGAGAGAGAATCTCAAGCAGACTCTGAGCTGAGCATGGAGCCCAACACAGGGTTCAACCCCACGACCCTGAGATCATGACCTGAGTTGACTGAGAGTCAGATGCTTAACTGATTGTATCACCAACGGGCCCTAAGGACTATGGAATCTTCTAAGATCGTGTCATCTGAGTGTACTCTTGGGGGTGCAAAGGACAGTCACTGGCCCAGAACAGAAGTAGCGTTAGTAGTATCTAATAGTATCTGTTAGAGTAATATTAACACATACTTTTGGAGTAATATCTACTAGTATCTATTGTAGTAGTATTAATGCAAACTATCAGAGTAGTATCTAATAGATTCTCTCAAATTAGGATTTTAAATTTATTTTTAAATTGGGGGCTATTGTTTCTTAGACTTGCACCACATGGAGTTCAACAGACCAATGGCTGAAGAGAGACACACCTGCTATAAGCAGTCCCTGAGACTGGCCATTTCCATGACCAGTTCAAACATCTTCGACAAGGAGTAAATAAGCTGGCCCAAAAGCCAAGAATGATTGTCATGTTTGTTTGCTTGTTTTTTAATGGCTGGAAAAAAAATTAAAAGAATACTGTTTCATGACAAGTGAAAATTACATGGAATTCAAGTTTCAGTGTCCTTGAAGTTTTCTTGGAACTCCGTTGCGTGCGTCCCCTCCATGCTCACGTGTTGAGGGTTGCCTAGAGTTGCTTTTGTGTTATGCCAACAAGGCTGAAGCTGAGAGAGAGATCAATGGCCTGCAGAAAAATATTTACTATCCGGCTCTTTACAGGGAAATGTGCCAATCCCTGCCTTAGATGTGCAGGCCAGACAGAGGTTAGTCATTTGGTTTTGCTTAGGACACTGCCCCAAGGCTCTGTGATCAAATTCTGAAGGAACAAATGGGCCACAACCAGGAAAGAACATTCCAGGAGGAAAGCTGGCCTTGTCAGACTACAAGGATGAGAAAGAAAAGCTCCTTGGTGGTGTAATTAGTATTTTAAGTAGCTTTGTCTGAAATGATGCTAAAGTAATCTTCAGTCCTTTATCATGTTCAAGCAGAGTGCACAAAACCACTCAGCTCACTCTAATTACAAATATACTTTAATGAATATATATTTGCTTTGGCTCCTTTGCTCTATTTTGCATCAATCCTTGTTATTTTGCAAGTCATAAAATGCCCCAGGTTCCTTTCGTTGAGGTATTTTCGCCAGGATAAAAAGATATAAACAGATTAGAACAATTCTTTATGAGTTATCCAGGAAATGGGTGATATGACTGGATTATGTCTCCTCTGATCTAGAAAAGGAGGGTTGATGGAGAAGACAAACTAATTCTGTACAATGAAATCTTAGCCTTGGAGAGGTGTTTGATGAGGAGGATGGGGCAGGGAATGTGGTGTTGAGAAAGATGAAGTTATTCACAAAATTGCCAAATGTCTATCACATCTCCACATGATACACAGAGACATATAGAATGTAAAGGGCTAGATTGGAGTCTCAGGTTCTCCACTTCATAGCTGACAGATCCGTGACAGATCACTGCCTGTCCTCTAGCCTTGGCTTCCTGAGCCACGAAGTGGTAGCATAAGACCAACATTTCTAAGATAGTCAAGAGGGAGGATGGAGAAGGAAGGCTTTCTGAGCTGTTTCCCTACAACCTCTGTTACAGGTACCAAAGAGTGCACAGAAAAGTTCTACTAAAATTTGAATGTGATGTTAGCTATCCTAAAGTTGAAATTTAAAAATGCCTAAGTAGCAACTGTCAAGCTAGGGGAACTAAGAAAAGGAAGGGAAATGTTATTAATGAATCTTGGGCTTAACTAACATTCAGGAATTTGAGTTGAATCACAGGAACTGTTTCTAAAAGACATTGAAGAGGTTTCATCCACTCAGATAGACAACCACTAAACAAAAATATTTTATAGCGGTGAAACCAGCTACCTAGGGACACCAAATTTTCAATCATAGTGAAGTGAAATTTTTAAAGAATTGCTATAAATAGCCAAGACCTCTTTGGCTATTTGTGGAAAATAGTCAAGGATATTTTTTTTCCTTAGATTTATTTATTTAATTTTAGAGAGAGAGAGAGTTGGGGAGGGGCAGAGGGAGAATCTCAAGCAGACTCCATGTTGAACACAGAGCCCAGATCCCAGAACCCTGAGATCATGACCTGAGCCAAAACCAAGAGTTGGACAACTCAACCGAATGAACCACTCAGGCGCCCCAAAGATAAAGACTCTCAAGATACCTTATCCTTATTGTGAAACTCAAATTATTTTCTTTAAAATAAACAGGGAAAAAGTAGTAAAGCTCTATTTTAATGAAATTATTTTCACTTTAAAAAATCTCTTTAAAGAAAGAGTCAAGAAATAAAAGACATGCTGATTAAGAGCCTGAACATGGTATATTGGGGATACTCTGATAGACAGGATATTAAACCACATTTTTCTTAGTGAGCCATTTGCCCACAAGACAGGAAAAGTAAACCACCAGCTTCTCAATGGAACACACAGGCTATCAAAGGGCTCAAGGTCACAGGCTTTAGACAGAAGTCTGGGTTTCTGTTCTGGCTTTATCACTACTGGCTGTGTGAGCTGGCAAGTTACTTAATTTCTGAAGCTCATTTTTTTTTTATGTCCTAAATGGGGACAATTATAATAATAGTAAATATGAAATAACAATTGGAAGCTTCTGCACAGCAAAGGAAACAGTTAACAAAACAAAGAGGCAATCCGCAGGAGAAGATATTTGCAAATGACACTACCGATATCCAAGATCTATAAAGAACTTCTCAAACTCAACAACCAAAAAACAGATAATCAAGTCAATAAATGGGCAGAAGACATGAACAGACACTTCTCCAATGAAAACATACAAATGGCTAGCAGACACATGAAAAAATGTTCATCATCCATCAGGCAAATTAAAATCAAAACCACATTGAGATACCATCTTACACCAGTTAGAAAAGCAAAGATTAACAGTCTTTGTTAGATTAACAAGGAAACAACAAATGCTAGAGAGGATATGGAGAAAGGGGAACACTCTTACACTCTTGGTGGGAGTGTAAGTTGGTACAGCCACTTTGGAAAACAGTGTGGAGATTCCTCAAAAAATTAAAAATAGAACTACCCTATGACCCAGCAATTGCACTATTGGGTGTTTACTCCAAGGATATAGATGTAGCGAAAGAAAGGGCCACATGTACCCCAATGTTCATAGCAGCAATGTCCACAATAGCCAAACTGTGCAAAGAGCCAAGATGCCACTCAACAGAGGAACGGATAAAGAAGATGTGGTCCATATACACAATGGAATATTAATTACTTAGCCATCAGAAAGGATGAATACCCAACTTTTGCATCAACATGGATGGGACTGGAGGAGATTATGATGAGTGAAACAAGTTGAGCAGAGAAAGTCAATTATCATATGGTTTCACTTACTTGTGGAACATAAGGAAAAACATGGAGGACATTAGGAGAAGGAAGGGAAATGTGAATGGTGGGAAATGGGAGGGAGAAACGAACCGTGAGAGACTATGGACTCTGAGAAACAAACTGAGGGTTTTAGAGGGGAGGGGGTTGGGGGAATGGGTGAGCCTGGTGGTGGGTATTAAGGAGGGCACGTATTGCATGCAGCACTAGGTGTTATACGCAAACAGTGACTCATGGAACACTGCATCAAAAACTAATGATATACCGTATGGTGACTAACATAACACAATAAAAACGTAAAAAAGTAAACAAATGTAATGCACTTAGTACAAGGTAAACACAGTGTAAAAGTTGTTAGAAGTGGTAATCCATATATGCTAGCTTATAAACACGGGCTTTATATCAATTTTGGCACTTATCAAAGACAAGAAAAAACTTTTAAATTTCACCTTCATTTGGGTGTGTGCTTTGTTTTTTTTTTTTTTTAAGATTTTATTTATTTATTTGACAGAGAGAGATCACAAGTAGGCTGAGAGGCAGGCAGAGAGAGGAGAAAGCAGGCTCCCCGCTGAGCAGAGAGCCCGATGTGGGGCTTGATCCCAGGCATCTGAGATCATGACCTGAGTCGAAGGCAGAGGCTTAACCCACTGAGCCATCCAGGCGCCCCTTTAATTTGTTTTTTAAAGATACTTTCCAGGCTTAGAAAGAAATGCGCAAAAGTACATATCTATTTCCTGAAAGTCTTGCCTATTGGTGGTCCCAAGTAGAAGCTTTTACAGTATGAATCAGTGAGGTATTTGAGGGAAAGAAGGCCACACACACATACACACACACAGAGCACACACTTCAAAACAGAAGTTGATTATACACAGGTAGCCCCAAATGGCAGCGTCTCCTGCTACAGGGACACCTAGCTAGTGGTTATCCTTCCCTCAGCTTCCAGCGTGGATACAGACAGAGCACCAGCCTGGGGTGGGTTTGGGGCTGGTAGGTATGACTAAGTAGCTACTGTAACTTCGACGCCTACAGGACAAATACAATGAGACACAATGTTTTATCTTTTCCAGGCAAACGCACCCCAGTATGGTTTGTCTCAGCAAGAGCGGCCTGGAGCTAGTCCCGGCAACCCCTCTGGGAAGTCTGAGCTCTGCAGAAAACACAGGGGCTGGGAACAGCTGTAGCTCAGCCCCCCCCCCCACCCCCCCAAGCCCCCTGCTCAGCAGGGCTCAGGAGGACCTGTGCTCGGGCAGCAAGCCAGAACGTTCTAGTTCCACCTCCCTGTCCTCCTTGAAGTGTTTCCCACTTGGGCTCTTCCTTGGTAAGCTGGAGTTTCAAGTCTTTTTTTTTTTTTTTTTAACACCAACCTAGGGCACTCAAGACAGAATAAAAACACCACCAAAATGGGGAAACAAGTTTTAATAATAGAAACCTCTCCTTTAGGACCCTACCGCTTTTAGAAACAGGAAATGTTTTCAACATTTCTTTCTTTTTAAATCAGAACCAGCTTATCGTTAAACGGGCTAATTCCAGGACGACTGGTCTGGTTGCTGGGGAAAACAGTAGGAATACATACTGTTGTTCTCAACGACCTTTTCGATCAAGAGACGGAAAGGCAATGACATGTCATAAAGGATGCGAAAGAAGCTCTCCCCTCTCTCTTTAATTAGAGCACTCGGTATTGTGATAAATTAGTCTGACTCAGTAAACTACAGGAAATAAATCTGCTGAACAGTTCCATTTTCCAATTGCTAGCTAGGTTAACACGCTTTAATAAACAAATAAATATCTCCATATTGACTATTATCCAAAGCAATTGTAAATCCCCGCAGCACCGGGGCGCGCTAGGCAGGGACATCCTTGGAATAGCTGAGCTCCGCTGAAGTCCTCCAGTGTCCGTTTGAGTCCCTGCCCAAACGAGGGGTGCCCTTCACCGATGGAATAAGGTGACACTTTGATTAATGCAATGAGCATGCTGCCGAATGCCACAGTGAGTATTAAAGTGGCATGTGCTAATTTAAAATCTCAGCTGTCATTAGACTAGAGTGCATAGGGAGTCACCTTCTCAGAAGAGCACTTCCCTCCCAGAGGGAACATGAGCAAGTCTGTCTGCCCCTGCAGGCTTCTGGTAAGCCTGGCACTGGCTCTGGAAACATCCTGAAATCATTTTATTTTTCTTGCTGAAAACAAAACCCCCAAAAAGGTGCCAAGCAGCTTCCATGTGGAAAGGTATGAAATGAAAATTAAGATTTTAATAAAACCAGAAAAAAAGGACAAAATGGAAAAAAAAAAGGGTTGAATTAAAAAGGGATGTTTTAAAAATTTATCTGTTAAAAAAATCATCACAACTTAAAACACTCTCGAACATGTCTTTCATTTTGACTGCTCTCTGTCAAGACCTCAGACAAGGTGTGCAGAGCTGTCAAGAGGCAGTTACAGATTGTGTGCTTGGGCTCAAAATGCAAAGATACATTCTTGGGAGTAGCTAGACATAATCGTTTGGTGTTTCTCCTAGTGATCACTGGAAAATGCCACATAAAAGTAGATAAGTTCTGAGTCATCAACATTGTTTACCTTTATTCCAATTGCAACTCTTAAAGAGAGTCAAAACAAATCTGTTTTTCTTCCCGATTCTCTCTGAAAGTATTAAGAAAGACTTTCACTTCCCTGGTTTTAAGTGGCAATACATTTAAAATGACATATGATTTCCTAAAATACTAATTTACATATTTTATTTTAAAATCACATACTCAGGTAACCATAATCTGCATTTAGGTTCAGTCCTAGGTAATTTTTCTTTCACATTCTGACCTGCAGCATGCGCAATATTTGAGTTTCCATTGACCATGTGCTCAATGGAGATCACCGTGCATCAGGTGTGGTCCTTGGCAGAGGCCCCCCGCTGTGTTCAGCATGTGCCTCTATCCTCCAGGAGCTTACAATCCTAAGGGGGAGACAGATGCATGTGGCAGGAGGATGGACTGAGTCTATTTTGTTCACCTGAACTTCCTTTTCTCAATTGCAAGATAGCAGCCAAGCCCTTTGTACTTGCCTCAGAGTATGTTTATGCTGTGGGGTGAGAACAAAAGGGGGCTGCTGATAATCCATGACCACTATTCTACTCTTGGTGGAATCCAAGTTCACCAGTTATTCTGGGAGTCCCAGAGGGGGAAGAGAGAGAGAGAGAGAAAGAGTGGCTTTGAGGGGAAGACAATCAACCGGATAAAGATGGCAGCCTCTTCCAGAAAAGGAAAGGCCCAGAATTGACATGTCTTATGGAAAATGACCATCAGAAGATACTGTGAGCTGGCCTGGCACGTGATAGGCACTCTTTATGCTCTCCTTTATCCTTTATCCTAGAAGCAGTGGGGAGTCGTGACAGCAGCTAAGGAGGAACCCAGCACGCTTGCACCCACCTGCAGCACCTGCCCCAGGCCCCAGGGGGGAGGTACCCCTGACCTCCTGCAAAGTAGGCCCCTCAGGCCTCTGGGGACAGAGCCCCGGGGGGTGGGGGCTGAACAGCAGGGAAGTGCTGGAGGCAGCGGTGGTTCTGACCACAGCCCAGTGACCTCTCTTCCACCCAGTCGCATGACACATGCGTTGGGTCCTGGGAAGAAAGGGAAGTGGGAAACAGTGATTTCATCTTGATCCGTGAAGCAAGTGGCACGCGCTCTACAATTCCGGGATCCCTCTAGCAGGATAAAACCAGAGAGCAGCACCCCTTCTTCTCATCACCCTCATTCCTGCCCCGATGCCTCAGATTCCCGAGTGGCTCTGACATCATGTCAACCCAGGGCTGTTGGCAGGGACAGTCTAGACGAATCTGTAGTGCTTGGCAGGGTAGCGTGCAATCAACTAGATGAATTTGTTCTCAGGTACCTGAAGAACACAGTTGGAGGGCTGCCAGAACCCAAGAAGGAGAGCTTTGAAATTTTAGACTTATTGTGCTCTAATGGGACCAGACAGTAGCTCTTGGCTGGTGGGGTCTGGAGAGACCGGGTTATGGAAGGATGACTGGCCATGATGTGGAAGGGTCACTGTGGGCCGAGGGGTGGCACACACACCATTCAGAGGATGGAAGCAACGACTGAAGGGGGGATAGAGGACTCCGGAATAAAAGAGTGGCAAAGGGACACACGTTCTTCAGTGCAGTGGTATTTTACTTAACTACCTGTGTAAAACCAGAAAGTCAAAAGGGAAAGTTTGGATTGTCAGTTACAGCGTCGGGACACTCTTATGTAAAAGTAAAAATAAGAAGACATTTCAGCAAATGACATATCAGATAAAGGGCTAGTATCCAAAATCTATAAAGAACTTCTCAAACTCAACACCCAAAGAACAAATAATCCAATCAAGAAATGGGCAGAAGATATGAACAGACATTTCTGCAAAGAGGACATCCAAATGGCCAACAGACACATGAAAAAGTGCTCCGCATCACTCGGCATCAGAGAAATACAAATCA
>JAQQSY010002966.1:0-13310 GCA_028646535.1 Procyon lotor
ATGACCTGTCTCACCTGGACTGCAGGGTCTGGCTCTAGTTCACAGTGCTCTTTTTTCCTCACTGTATCCAGGTTCCCTCCCAGAGGAGCTGCCAGTTCTCTTGGGTGGCACTCACTTTCTCCTCTCCAGCTGACTAAACTTTTTTTCTGTACCAGTTAATTTTTTCCAACTACTAATAGAATAAAGGCAGTTTTCTAAACTTCCTGTATCCTGGTGTTTGTGTTGCTCTCTCCAGGGCTGGGAGTGGGAGGATATATCCAGCCTAGCTCCTCTTGGAAGTTTCCTTCAGAGTGTGAAATACCAGCTTGCTCCCCATTCTGACACCCTCCCACCCCCGGTTTGGCACTAACCTGGCTCCTCCTAAAAAGGTGGAAACGATTTTGTGTCACATTAAAGTTCACAGTGGCCCAGTGTGGGGATTGCAGTGTACAGAGAACACATGAGGGGTACTCCACAAGCAGTCATTCCTCTGGAGGAAACTCAGGAGTGTGACATTTGTTCTCTTCTGTCCATTTTCAGTGTCTTTTACTTATGCCTGCGCCTCAGGTTAGGTTGATTAGATATGGAGGATGGCCTGAAATTGGCTGGGTCCACTGCAGAAGCCAGGGAAGTGGCTGGACCTCAGTGGCTCCTTGGGAAAACTCGGGTTAAGGACAGTGCTACATTGGAGATAAAAAAGGAGAAAGGAGATCAGAGGCTTGAATGAGAAGACAGGCCAGGCAGCCCCAGAATGCAGGGAAAAGAGAGCTGCATTTTGCAGCCTGAGCCCTGGCTGCCCTTGGCAATGCCCAGTTTCCTCCACCTTAACCTTCCTAGAGCCACAGGGCCTCATCGCAGAGAGAACGAACTTGCCTTGGCAGCCACTGCCAACTGCGCCACCACCGCAAGTCACAACTCGCTCTGTGCACCTGGTGACAATAGAGCACAGACTACAAGAGTAATATGGCTTAGGCTGGGAGGGCCATGTGGCCAGGAGCGGCACCCGCTGCTGTTGCTGCCCAGTCTCCTTGGGCCCTGCCCCAACCCTTAACTAAAAACCTTTGAGAAGGAATCGGAGCCCTCTTGGGCCCGAGCTCTGGGCAGGGTAACTCGCGAAAGCCACCAGCGCTGCGGTGGCTAGACGGGACTGGGCTTGCCTGCGGCTCCGTACTGCCTGGGCGGTGCCCGCATCCGGCCAGGCCTCACCCTCCCACCCGGCTGCAGGGTGGGCGGAGGCCGGATGAGGCGGGGCCGAGGGGGGTGGGGAGAGCGGCCGGAAAAGTCTCTGCGCCACGTGACCCCACAGTCTTAACAGTGCCCCGCCGTAGCTCCGCAGTGTAGTCGGAAAGCCCGTCATGTGTGCTGCTCCGCTCGCCGCCGCCGCGGCGGCCGCGCGCTCCGTGTATGCCTTCTCTGCGCGCCCGCTGGCCGGCGGGGAGCCCTTGAGCCTGGGTTCCCTGCGAGGCAAGGTGCTGCTCATCGAGAATGTGGCGTCGCTCTGAGGCACGACGGTCCGGGACTACACCCAGATGAACGAGCTGCAGCGGCGCCTCGGGCCCCGCGGCCTGGTTGTGCTCGGCTTCCCGTGCAACCAGTTCGGGCATCAGGTGCGCGCTGGGGCAGAGCGGGGGCGGGGGCGGAGGGGCGGGAGGGGGTGCCCTGCGCCTGAGGCAGGAGCGCAGACCCGGCGCCCGCCGGGCTGGACAGCCGCGGGTCCTGGCTGCCGAGAGGCGGGTTCCTGGCGCTCGTCCTGGCTGGGATTCAGGTCCGTCTCGGAGTTGTACAGGAAGGGCAACAGCCCGGTGACTCATCGAGAAACTTCTCATTTGAGGTCCGAACGTTTCCCCTCCCCTTGCGGCCCCGGGTTCCAGCTTCTTTCCCCTCCTGCAGGAGAACGGTAAGAACGAAGAGATCCTGAATACCCTCAAGTACGTCCGACCTGGCGGCGGGTTCGAGCCCAACTTCACGCTTTTTGAGAAGTGCGAGGTGAACGGTGCGCAGGCGCACCCCCTCTTTGCCTTCCTGAGGGAGGCTTTGCCTACCCCCAGTGACGACGCCACTGCGCTCATGACCGACCCCAAGTTCATCACCTGGTCTCCCGTGTGCCGCAACGACGTCGCCTGGAACTTTGAGAAGTTCCTGGTGGGCCCAGATGGTGTGCCTGTGCGCAGGTACAGCCGCCGCTTTCCAACCATCGATATCGAGCCTGACATCGAAGCCCTGCTGTCCCAGGGGCCCAGCTGTGCCTAGGCAACCCCCCTATCCCTGCTGCTTGGCAGTCACAGCGCTGTCCTCTGGGGATTTCATCCATGACGGTGTTGCCTCGAAATCTGCATGGAGGAACACCTGATTTCCAGGAAAATCCCCTGAGCTGGGCGCTTCTTGTCCATCCCAGCACCCCCTCCCTAACAAGCCTCCCGGGTAATAAAGTGTTGGGTCTCAGCAGAACTGTGTCTGTGTCCTTTGTCAGTTGGGGACATCTTCCCTAGGAACCTCGTTGTTACAGGGCTGTGAGCTTAAGTCCCCACCCCTTGGCCTTTGTATTAGCCAAGCCTGAACTTCCTACGCTTTTGTCTACAGTGTCTGGAATCCACTCTTTCCTGTATGGAAGCCTAACTCCTGTCCCAGTGTTTTTCCCTCTGCAAGGACATTTTGTAGGGCCATCCCAAGGTCCCGTTACAAGAGAAAGTCCAGATTCCAAAAAGAGGAAGACAAATCAAGAGCCGATTGCCTAATCCCAGCAGTAGGCCTCCCTTTTAAGTGTTGGGCTAGGCAGGAAATGACATTCATAAAAGAGAACACCATGGGTTCCCACTCACACTGAGTCTGTGGCTTCTCCAAGTGCCAGGCCCACCTACTTACACAGTCGTAAGCCCATGCAATTTTACAAATTTTTTCCCATTACTTTGTTAGATCTTTGCATGTTGTCACCCAGGCTTATTATTATTATTTTTAAAGATTTTATTTATCTGACAGATCACAAGTAGGCAGAGAGGCAGGCAGAGAGGGGGGAAGCAGGCTCCCTGCTGAGCAGAGAGTCCCAGGACCCCAAGATCACAACCAAAGGCAGAGGCTCCAACCCACTGAGCCACCCAGGCGCCCCGCCACCCAGGCTTATTTATATCTGCTCCCATGCTGCCCCTACTGCTCTGTGCTTCTCCTGTATTCAGAGTGAGAAGAGTATACAACTGGGCCTCCTGACCACGCCCTGCTTGGCACTTAACAGTTGGAATTTTGAGGTCAGGCTCACCTTAGGGGCTTATCTTGGAAGCAAGCTGCTGCTTCTCAGGTGTGGTTTGGGTCTAACCTCTCTCTCCCTCTCTTGCGTCTGCTGCTTATCTTTTGAGACAGACTTGCAGCCACTTCCTATCACGGCCCCAGGGGACTCTGGGTGGCTTGGATGCAGCTCCTGCTTGGGCAGACAAGGATGCAGAAACAGGTTAGCAGTGTCTTCCAGTCCAGACTGTGGGCTCATTTGGTCCCGTGTCATGCATTCTGTTGGCTGCCAGCAATGCAGTCCTCCGGAAGGCAGAAGGAATATATAGTTAGTAAAAGCATGTGCAGTTCTGAGGTCCTACAGGGTACTTTGAGAATGAGAGAGCCTGGCTCAGTCGGGAGGATCATGCTTCCCTCCTGGAGGAAATGGTAATGAAGCTGAAGCAAAGTAAAGAAGCATTCAGCTGAGGGATGAACTGATGGAGGTGAACAGGCCGAGAGTGCAGGGTGCAAGTCTGACGTGGGAAGGGGGCATCACCAGCTGAGCTGGACAACACGAGGACGAGCAGGTTTGGAGTGTTCGGAATCAGACGTCTTACATGAGACATCCAGATGGAATATCTGGAGCAGGTAGTTATAAGAGGCCCAGAAAAGGCGTATGGGTTGGAGACAAAGATCTAGACAAGGGGACAGTAAGTAGCCACTGGAGAATGTGAGATCACCTGGAGAGAGTGACAAGAAATAAACCAGTGGGTGCCTAGGCCAGAGGGCTATGGATTCACAATCCTGGGTCAGCTAAGGATGGAGTCAAGAGGGCGTGAGAAGGGATATTTTGTAATGGGGGCTGGGGCAAGTGCTTGTGGACTGAGTGTTCTTCAGCAAGTACAGTTTCAGGGGGGCAGCTGGAGCTGAAGCCAGATAACCCAAGTGTCCGAGAGGTGTCAGGTCCTCTTCCGGGAGCTAAGCCTAGAGCCCCCAGGAACCACCAGGGTACTGGTTAAAACTTAAGTTCCGTGGCCCTCACCCAGAGATACCGCTTTGGAAAGTCCGGGGACTTCGGATCCTACTCAGCTACCTACCAGCTGAACCTGAGGACAGACTTTCTGCTCTAACTCTCCCCTTTCCGTAAAGGATCAGTGCCACCGGGGCCACATTGTCTGGTTAGGCCCTAAATGGGAACCCAGGGCTTTCCAAACTAACTTCAACCTCTTCCCTCCCAAACTGCCTGGTGACTCACTCTTACTCGCCCACTTTTTTTTTTTCCTTTAAGTTTATGCCTTGGGTTGCCAAAGAAGGGAACTTAGGAGTTCCCAGTGTGGTCGCCCCTGGCTGGCTTATCTTCCTTAGACTTCAAGCTGCCTGCTTCCTTTAACTGAAAGTCATTTCCAACTCCCTCCTTCAGGAAGAATCAGAGTAAAACCAGTTAACACTACCTCATCCTCCCCAAGAAACTGGACATTTTTGCCCAGCACGTACAAACACACACTCCTACACATACGCATTCCTTATCATTCAACCGAGAAACCGCTGCTGGTTCTGACCTGCACCCGCCCCACCCCATCGTGAATCAGCAGTTCAACTAACCAAGTAAAGCGAGGGAGTCCCAGTGAGCCTGCCTGAGGTCCAAGGGTTCAGTTAAAGTGGCCACAGGACATTGCTTAATTCTGGGAGCAGGCAACAGCATTTAGGCCACAGGCCTTCCTAACAGGAAATGGGCTCTGCTGTTACTCGGGTTCAGAAGCTTTCGTTTTTGCAGTTCTTCCAGAAATATTGTTTGTTTTTTTTTTTAAAGCATTAAATCTCATAAAATTATGTAGAAGTACATCAAATTACCATTATGTACCATTATGAACACTTCAAATATTTTACAATTTTTTTTTAAAGATTTTATTTATTTATTTGACAGAGAGAGAGAGAGATCACAAGCAGGCAGAGAGGCAGGTGGTGGGTGGGGGGGTGGGGGTGGGGGAAGCAGGCTCCCTGCTGAGCAGAGAACCCTATGCGGGGCTTGATCCCAGGATCCTGAGATCATGACCTGAGCCGAAGGCAGAGGCTTTAACCCACTGAGCCACCCAGGCACCCCAAATATTTTACAATTTTATTGGTCAATTAACCCTCAAACTGAAAAAAATCTGATAAAATATAGACACTTCTTGCAGTTAGCCATTTATCAGATGACTTCCTTATTCTGTCTCAATGCAGTTCTGCAAGCAAACAACATTTAAAACTAGCTTTCTTTTTTTTTTTTAATTAAAAATAAAGGCATCTTGGGGTGCCTGGGTGGCTGAGCCATTAAGCGGCAGCCTTCAGTTAAGTCATGATCCCAGTGTCCTGGGATCAAATCGAGCATTGAGCCCCACATCGGGCTCCTTGCTCAGCGGGAAGCCTGCTTTTCCCTTTTTTGTGTTCCCTCTCTCTGCTGTGGCTCTCTCCATCAAATAAATAAATAAATAAAATCTTTAAAATAAAAAAATAGGGGCACCTGGATGGCTCAGCCAATGAAACGTGTGACTTGGGCTCAGGTTATGATCTCAGGGTCCTGGGATTAAGCCCCATGTCTGGCTCTGCACTCACTGGGTAGTCGGGTTCTCTTTCCCCCTCTCTCCTCCCCTCCCCCGCTCATGCTCTCTCTCTCTCTCTCTCTCTCTCTCTAATAAATACATAAAATCTTTTTTTAATTTATAAACAAACAAATAAATAAATACAAGTTGATTTTCTCCCAAGCATTCCTGGCCCTATCAGTTCAATAAATTGCTTTATATCTTTTTTTTTTCCTTTTTGAGAGAGAGAGAGGCAGAGAGATCCTGTGCACAAGGGAGGGTTGGGGGGAAGAGGGAGAGGGAGAGAGAATCCCAAATAGGCTCCTTGCCCATCACAGAGCCTGACACAAGATTTGATCCCAGGACACTGAGACCATGACCTGAGTGGAAATCAAGAGTCAGACGCTTAACCAACTGAGCCACCCAGGCGCCCCAGTTCAACAAATCTCTTAAGTTTAAACTTCTGGATAATACTAAGTAAAAAAACACTGCCTAAAGATTTCCCTAAGAGAACACAGCATGGATCTACAAAGAATGGGCAGTAATCCCTGACAAAGAACCCTGGAGATGGCAGGTTTTTGTTACACTGACAATCAACAAATAGGCTGGAGGGCATGCTTCTACCCTCGGAGGTGTGACCAGGCTGAGATGGCACTAAAAATAAAGCCCAGCTCCAGCGGGTCCCACAAGTTACCAGACAAGTGCTTCACATCAGGCACTGCCGGATTGGGAGCTGGGAGCACAAATAAGAGAAGTTCTTTTTTTTTTTTTTTTTTTTTTTAAGATTTTATTTATTTATTTGACAGAGAGAGATCCCAAGTAGGCAGAAAGGTAGGCAGAGAGAGAGGGGGAAGCAGGCTTCCCGCTGAGCAGAAAGCCTATGCAGGGCTCCATTCCAGGACCCTGAGATCACGACCTGAGCCAAAGGCAGAGGCTTTGAGCCACCCAGGTGCCCCAAGAGAAGTTCTTGCCTAAGGAGTAAGGAGTCATGGGTCTGGACCCTAACCCTGCAAGTACAGAGAAGCAAACTCTGAGCCCCGACATCCTTCAGCTTTGACCTTCTCAAGAACTCAACTCCAGGGGCATCTGGGTAGCTCAGCAATTGAGCATCTGCCTTTGGCTCGGGACCGAGCCCCTACCTGTGCTATATCTCTCTGTCAAATAAATAAATAAAATCTTAAAAAACAAAACAAAACAAAAAACCCTCAACTCCAGATATGTCATGTGAGAAAGCAAAACAAAAACCACCAACTAGGTAGGCAGCTTCCTGATGGGTATTCTGTTAGTTGCCTCCAGAGGCACTGGGACTGACCTGATGTGACAGTGTTGTGCTAGGCGGAGGCCCAGCAGCCTTTCCATCATCCATCTCTCGGACAGAACACCACCTTCCGACTGCCCCCCTCACAAGGCCTAGTATAGTTGCAGCCAGAAAGGCCAGAGTAAGAGACCACAAAACAGGCCCACTTTATCCAAACGCCTAGAGTCCAAGCAGTATCAGGGGGAATGTGTAACCTGCCCTGGGGGGTGTCTTACAATCCTACAGGCCACCTGGTTCCACAGGGAGGCAAGTGGAGGGTCTCCAAGTCTCCCTGCGGAAGAAGCACCCATTACCCTAGCCTCCTCTGTCCCCAGCACATAACTATGCCTGTGTACATGTGTATGTGAATCTAAAGACACCCTGGGTCTCTGAGCATCCCCTGTGGATTCATCATACGTGCACAAACCTCAGGGGGAATGTTAGCAGGTCTTGGTTCCCTACACCAGTTGCTTAGGTTCCCTTCCCAGCAAAGTGTCTGCAGCATCACCCTCCATGTTCCTGGAGCACTTTCTCACCCAACACACCAACTGTAATTGCTTGTGGAAACATCTTCCCCAACCATACTGGCTGTGAATCTCTGGAGGGTAGGGACTGTGAGCACCAGTATGTAATAGATCATTAGTCAAACGAACAAATGACTAGTATCTGGTACTCTTACATTCATTCATCCGAGAAAGGCCCGTTGAGAATTTGCTCTGTACAAAGGGCAAACAACACACAATTAAAAGCTAACTTCTCGTGTATTGGGGAGACAACAATGATAAGAGAATTAGAGGAGGAAGAGAAGACACTAGTCACACCTGAGCCCAGGAACCCATACGCTCCCTGCCCAAGCAGGGCTGGCCACCAAGAGAGGCATGACCAGAATGGAATCTGTCCAACAGCATGAGTCTTCAGGGTAGGAAAGGTGATCCCATTTCCTCTCAGAGATTTCTTCAGGTCTTCGCCTGTCACCCCTAGATAAGATGTTTAATTCTTCTGAAATGTACTTCTAGAGCTTTATACTTTTTCATAGTCCCCTGGGCAGGTTAAAGGAGCACAGACAAGAAGGAAACAACCATAATTCTCCCCTTAAGGGAGCTGTAATCAAAAGCTGTCCAATATTTGTGAACACTGCCACATGTGCTCTGTCACTGCTGGCCTAGTGTGGACCCCGGCTGACCTTGGAGGGGCCAAGTCCAGTCAGGTGTAGAGCAAGCCACGATGCCAGCCAAAGCAAGAATTTTATGATTTGGAACCAAATAAAGCTTACAGTTCACACACCCAGACGTTACAAACTCTCGATTAGGTCATCACAGTCCAAGATCAAGTCGTATATGACCAATCAGTCAGACCTGTTTCCTGTAGCTCCCTTCATGCTTTCCTTCCTGTTCTTGTGGCCCAAGCTACCATGGCAATAGGTGGCTCGTTCAGTTCTGGGGTTTGGTTATGAGGCCAAGTGAGGGCCCTACCGGGTCTACACCTCTCCCTAGGGTAAAAGGCCCAACAGAGAACATGGCCCTCGTGCCAGGGTGTCTCCCGAGCTAAATCACTCATTTTCTCCCAAATCCACAGGTCACCCACAATAGTGGGAACACACAGACATCTGTTCATTGTTTCTAGTTCCCAATCTTTAACATCTTAATGAAACTCACTAAAAGCATTCTATTATTTATTTATTTATTTATTTATTTATTTATTTTTTAGCATTCTATTTTTTAATTTAATTTTTCAAGATTTCTATTTATTTAAGTAATCTCTGTACCCAACTTGGGGCTCAAACTCATGACCTGAGATCAAGAGTCACATGCTCTTGAGACTGAGCCAGCCAGGCGCCCCATTAAACACGTCTTTTTTTTTTTTTTTAAATATTTTATTTATTTGACAGAGAGAGAGATCACAAGTAGGCAAAGAGGCAGGCAGAGGGAGGGGGAAGGAGGCTCCCCACTGAGCAGAGAGCCTGATGCGGGGCTCGATCTCAGGACCCTGAGATCATGACCTGAGCCGAAGGCAGAGGCTTTAACCCACTGAGCCACCCAGGTGCCCCCATTAAACACGTCTTAATATTTTGAAAATTATTTTTTAACTATGAAGTTTTACCTTATTCCTCGCATTTTAACTATTGGCACTTTGTGATCTTAGTATAAATTTTTTAGGAACTACCCATAATTAGAGCAAGATTTTTACAGCCGCTTAATAGCACTGAAGAGATCCTGCCTTAAAAAGGTTTTCCAAAGTCTTCTTATTTATAATTAGGTTTTGTCCCCTTTTCTAGTGGTGCTGAGGACTTGTCCTAGTTCCTTAATCTCTGACCCATGCCATAAATGGTATAGGAGAACTTGCTAAAAAAAAAAGTAGAGAAGGGCGCCTGAGTGGCTCAGTGTTAGGCTCAGGTCATGACCTCAGGGTCCTGGGATGGAGCCCTGCATCGGGCTCTCCGCTCGGCGGGGAGCCTGCTTCTCCCTCTCTCTCTGCTACTTGTGATCTCTCTCTCTCTCTCTGTCAAATAAATAATAAAAAATAAAAAAAATAAAAATCTAATATAATAATAATAAATAAATAAGAAGAGAGTAGACATTGTCTAATGCAGGTTCTGAAGTCATGTCAATAACCCGGCTTTCTTTTTCCATAAATAAAAGGACTAAAGGTAGTGTTTCTCACTTCAGGACATTTTTAACACTTTCAAATAACTTTCACACAAAGGGACTGAGATTGTTAGGTTTGGCTTCCCAGAAGTAGAATTATTATGTGGTGGTAACTTTTTTTTTTTTTAAAGATTTTATTTATTTATTTGACAGAGAGGAGAAAGATCACAAGTAGGCAGAGAGGCAGGCAGAGAGAGAGAGGGAGAAGCAGGCTCCCCGCCAAGTAGAGAGCCCGATGCGGGGCTCGATCCCAGGACCCTGAGATCATGACCCGAGCCGAAGGCAGAGGTCCCAACCCACCGAGCCACCCAGGCGCCCCATGTGGTGGTAACTCTTGTGTGCAGTGGTAACTCTTGTCTGCAAAAGATTATTCGATTATTCAAGGCAGTTTTAATTCCTTTTCCTTTCCTTTTCCTCTCCTATCGACCCAACTGCCAAGAGGCCCTGTATTACCAGGTGGTGCCTGAGGGGTGTCCAGGCAGTGCAAATTCGACTCATGTTAATTTCGACTAGCCAAAACCCAATATTAAAATAGTAAATCTGTTCAAATGACCTACCACGCCTTCACCTAGCCAGTGCTCCCTCCTCCATCCCCAACACTGAACATGGCTCATCTGTTTCTCCTCTCCTCCCTCATTGCCATCTCTTCAGTTACTAGGTCTCTGAATAGGTCTCTCCTGGGCTTCACCACTGTGGGTATAAAGCAACCTCGGCCATTTTGTCTCTGCTCCAAAACCTTTTACAATATCTGTGGGCCACTTAAAGCAGAATATGTGACCCTTCTGGCCTCTGTTTTAGCTTTAGATGGAAGGTTTTTTCCAGTAGTCTGTGCCCAGGTTAACTGGTCTAACCCTCACTCTTTGGTTCTGCCCTTCTTGTTCCAGAAACTGATCCTGAAATTTCCCTTCCTGTAGCAGGCACCACCATTTATTTCTATGCTTCTTTGAAACCACACTCCAACGTTACCAAGTCAAAGTCTGCCTTTCACAAGCTTAGGGGCTACAGTCTTTGATTCATACTCTTTAATGTCACTTACCTACTACACACTGCTTGACCCTGGGGTTATTTGTGGAGGATCTCTTCTCCATTAGATTGTTTGAAGTCAGGCACTGTGACTTATTTTTGAGCGCGGGAACTGCTAGACCAGCTGCTAGCCTGCTGCCCAGTCTCCTCCTTGCTCTGGGCTTACTTCCCACTCCCTGAGGAGGGGTGTGCTTTTTGTACGCAGGGTCGGGTGGAAAACATACAGTGTTCAGGACACTGCATCTTGTTGCAGCAACAAATTAAGAAGCAGCTTGGGCACCTAAGGTGGAGAACAACCTGGACCTCTCCTTCCCCGGCTGCTATCGCCACTCAGCGGCGGCTTGTCTCCCTGACAAGGCAAGTAGCTAGCTCAGTGTGGAGGGCTTGGGAATTCATTCGTGGGCTAGGATTCTGGCGTCTAGACTGTTTGAGTGGTAATGACTAGATCACACCGTCGAGTCCCGGTCCCACGGCGCTGGGGCACCCAGCAGTCCCCAGAATCCCTGTAGGGCTTCCAGGGCAGACACCCCGATTGAACGTTTGGGCGGCTAACGACTGGCCTAAGGTCTCCAGCTCGAAGCAAGAAGAGCTAGTTCCAGGGCTTCTCGTACCTGGCCCTGGGCTTATCTAAGAGCAGGCTAACACCGCGGGCCCAGATGGGGTGCCCGAAGGGTCGAGAGGCCTGTGGTCAAGCACCTAGAGAGATGGCTGGGCTAGGCGGAGAGAGGGATGCGGAACAACCACCCGGGGCTCCGCCCGCAAGGCGGGAGGAAGGGGCGGCTAATTTGCCAGCGCCCACCTCCTCTTCCGGCCCCCTCCGGGCTCCGCCGCGCACCCGTGGGAGAGGGGCGGTGAGTGAGAGGCAGGCGGGCGAGCGTTCCAGGGCGCGGCGCAAGGTGGGGCTTGGGCGCGCACGCGCGCGTGCGTGCGTGCGTGCGTGCGTGGGCGCGGCCCTCAGCACGCCGTGCGCGAGGCGGATGTCCGGGCCGGCTGGGCCGGGGCCGCGGACGAGATGGCGGAAGGTGGAGGGTGTCGTGAGCGACCGGATGCGGAGACCCAGAAATCCGAGCTCGGGGCCTTGATGAGGACCACGCTCCAACGAGGAGCGCAGTGGTGAGCACCGGACCTACGTTTCCGCTGCCCAGGCTCAGGGGCAGGGGCTCTGGCCCTCAGACAGGACCCCTCTTTCCCAGCTTGGGTAGGGGCCGGGCGGGGGCGGTGTTAGTGACCCTGAGAGGGTGTCCTGAGCCCTGCCTCTCAGGGAAGGAACCGCAGAATCACCTCGGGGAAAGTGTGAGGGTTGTTCTGGCCCATTTGGAGCCTCAGAGGGCGGACCGGGTGGGGGCAAGGGCTGCAGGAGGGGGAGAAGGGGAGTGCTTAAGGGGACCTTCTGGATGGGAAGAGCCCTTTACCTTTGAGGACTCGCTGTGTGACCTTGAGCGAAGAGGACCACACCTCCCTGACCCAGGTGCCTTACTGTTAAAGCCAGGGTAGCAATATTTGGCACCCCCACTTTATGGGTTGAGTAGAAGATCAGAAGTGGATACTTTTGTAACTTGTAAACTGCCGAACAGATGTCAAGGTCAGAAGTTGGACATATGTTTGAGAACTCTAGGTTGTTTTGGTAGCAAATGTCAAAAATAATTGTGGCAGCAGCATTTCGGAGTGGGAGAGGAGGATAGCTTAGAGCCTAGATGAAAAAGGATTAAAAGTCCAAGGTTTAGAAAAGCAAGTCTGAGACAGGAGGTTTCTTAGTAAGTTGTTTAGTAGAAGGGACAATACTTCCACTAGGGAAGAGTTTCTTGGGTGATATTATCATGTGAGAGTAGAAAGCTAGGGCTTGGCTTTGCATCGAATATGATTGAACATCCATCTTTTAAGAAATTATGGTGGTGTTGATAATGCCACTTACAGTAACAGAGGAATTGATCAGGGAAGGGAAACATTGGGATTAGGAGGAGTTCAGATAGGGCTGTACGGCTGGCCAAGCTGTGAGAGATAGGGCAAGCGGAAGTTATCCTACATGGGGGTGATATATGAAGAATATTTAGAAGAATCAGAGGAAGTTTGAGATAGACTAAGATCATACACTAAAAGTGTTTGGAGGGTATTGTTCAAGGGGTTTGGAGGGAAAAGAGCGTTTTAAAGGTTTGAATGTATTTATGGATCCTTGTGGCCTCTGGGAAACTTTCTGATTGCTGAGGTTTGTTTTTTATAAAGACTTAAAGGATTTCGGGCACCTGGGTGGCTCAGTTGGTTAAGCATCTGCCTTCAGCTCAGGTGATGATCCCAGGGTCCTGGGATGGAGCCCCAAGTGGGGCTCCCTGCTCAGCAGGGAAACTGCTTCTCCCTCTGCCTCTCTCCCGCTTGTGCTTTCTCATTCTGCCTCTCCCACTCTCTCTCTCTCTCAAATGAATAGATAGATCAAATTTTAAAAAAAAAAAAACAAAAAACCCAAAAACTTAAAGGACTCACCAATATGAATGTTGTGCTTTTTTCCCCACAGAGATTTACTTCTCATTCTTGGTTGTAAAACGGCATAGTGATTCTTTCATTTTTTTCATAGTGATACTTTAAAAATATAACCAGATCAGTAATAACTAGAGATTA
>JAQQSY010002967.1:0-13308 GCA_028646535.1 Procyon lotor
CCATTCTCTTACACCATACACGAAGATAAACTCGAAATGGATAAAAGACCTCAATGTGAGGCAGGAATCTATCAAAACCCTAGAGAAGAACATAGGCAGTAACGTCTTTGACATCAGCCACAGCAACTTCTTTCAGGACAAGTCTCCAAAGGCAAAGGAAACAAAAATGATAATGAACTTTTGGGACTTCATCAAGATAAAAAGCTTCTGCATAGCAAAGGAAACAGTCAACAAAACAAACAGGCAACCCACTTAAGCCTGTTTTTTACACCGCCAATTAAAATGTTCAACCATCTCTGTGCCTTAGGGCTCATATGGGATACGGAGAGCCCATCAGATGTTCCATTACTGGGCCTATTGATGTGTAGCTTGGACTGCAAATTTGGACTGCATCCACTGTCAGATGCAATATGCTTGAGGAACATAAATAGCAAACAAATGTGGACTTGTAGGGCCTGGTGAGTGTGGCCAAAGTCAGTGGAATGTATAGAGATGGTTAGGCCAAACCTGGAGAAAGTGTCAATGTAGTCAGGATCCAGCCATATGCTCTGGGCAGGACTAGAGGCCCAGTAGGATCTACTTGTTAAGAACATCCTGGCCATTGGCTGCAGGCATTTGTCCCTCAACAGTATTTTTAGTTTTGGTTGGAGTCTATCAGGCAGAACTGCTCTTCCATGTCCTTTTTGCATCTTTCATGAGAGTGGCAATCCAGGCATGTAGTGCAAGTCCAAGATGGTGTCTGAATTTTCATAAGCCATTCTCTTGTGGGTCCAAAAGTCACTTGGTTGCACATCTGCTTGCTCTGAGATAGAGAATGATTCAGTCTCTGCATTTAGCTGACAAGCACAGACTACTTATTGATTGTGTTCCCCTTTGTTAATGTAGAGACCTTTTAGTGAGTATCCACTAAAAGCTTATTAACAAAAAGCTCATTAGTAGCAGAGTCCATTTTTATCTGACTATCTCGTCCCCATAGGAGGGCTTATTTTATACACCAGTCTGAGCCTGGCTACTAGCCTGACCAAACAAACAGGCCATTAGCCACAGCCTACTGGTTGGTGAAAATACAGCATGGTTCATTGGCCAGGGTGGCCCTGATAGCCGTCCAAATTGCAGGAAGCTCTGCCCATTGTGCCATATGTTCTTTACCATAGTAGGTAAGGGAGAGGTCCCTTTCAGGTTGGAATGTAGCCTCTCTCCAGTTCACCCTTGTAGAAGGAGCCATCGGTGAACCAGGCCCATGCATCATCTAGGAGGTCTCTTTACTTGGGTCCTCATTAGGCCAGTAGAGTTAATGGCTCTAAGGGTAATATGTCTGGGAGACATCCTGAGATATTTTCATGGAGTTTCAAGACCTATATGTATCATTTTTCACATTTCCTTTTAAGAAAAAGTTATTTCCCAAAACATATAAACCTAGTTGAAGTATTCTTTATAACTACACGTATCTACACTCATCTACTATTCAAAGGTCATGTTCAGCGACTTAAAGCCTCCTAGAATCTAGAGAAGTTTCTCAAGGAGAGGTTATAAACCCTTTCTTGATAATGATTAAGTAACAGTTTTGAGGCAATATGGTTCAAATTCAAGTGGCATGTGCTCCCACCTCCTATGAGCCAAGCCATATACAAGTGTTACCTCTTCTGGCCACTTAGAAAAAGGCCCTCTTTGGGGAAAACAGATTTCAGTGGGAAGACAGATTTCAGTGAACATGTGCCTGCTTTTGAGAACTGTTGACTGAACCACTAATTCCTAACAAAATCCTTAAGCCACCTTACACTCTCCATTTCCTCAGGTGTTCCCAGGAGATCGTATCATTTTTGTATCTGAAATCATCTTTATGTCAAAGTTTTCAGATCTGGAAACTTCCATACCTGTGACCTGTGTCGTTCCCTGGTGAGTCTAGAACACCCAAGCAGTTTCATGTTCTCTCAACTGCCTTTAACTGCTCTGGGGAGGCAGGGAGCACCGAAGCCAGGAGACTACATGATTATCCAGACCCTCCTGAGACTCTTACCCCCTTGATGCCCTATTGTTCTGTGTGCTTGGTCTCCCAGCTCTGCTTCTTATTACCAGCATGCCATTGGGGAAGTTCCTGTCTTAAAAGTGTAGAAAATTGTGCCTATTTCACAGATTTGTAGTGAGGATTAAATGAGATGACGTACATCAAGAGATTGGAACAGCTCTTGCTCCTAAGAGGCACACAAGACAGAGAGGCTGCCGTCGGCACTGCTGCAGTCCATGCTCACGAATGTGTATAGAGCTGTGTGTAGGACGACAAGTCTGACTACACCATCTACCCAGAAGCTCTTAGTCTGAGAAATTTGTTTGTTCTAATTATATTTACTGTCCCTACGACAGATTTTATGAACTCTTCACCAAGACCAACTGGAAACTAGAAGTCCTGATTCACCTCAGGGGATGGGAGTACCGTGCACTGATCACTGTGAATTTGTGGGTTGGAGAGAGAAGAGAAACTTACTAGAATTCTAGTTTTGACTAGTTACATGTTAAATATTTTAACTATCTCTTTTGAGCCATGGTGAGGACTCCCATCGGCTTCTTTAGATTCTACTTTTTACAGATGATCTAAGATCATACTGACTTCTCACCAATTAATAGCAAATCTGGTGGTATAGTTGGGAGGGCCTTCTTTTGTATAACACTTACAAGGTTCAGTTCTTAAACTAACAACCCATTTTCTAAAAATGATGACATGATGACAACATTTCATATTGTTTTCCCACCAGTGGAAACCACTGGTGCCAAAGCGGGAAAAGTAAGGTTCAAGGGCTTGATTTCAGGTTCTGAACCTCAATCATCAGAACTCACATGGATCTTAATTCCATTCTTCTCTCTATCTGCCCTCTGTAGGCATCCAGCTCCTATAAGAATAACCACAGAAATGATGCAAGTAAATAAGGTGGCCTCAAGAGAAGCCCGGGAATAGCAAATTTATACATTGGCAAGACTGCCAACATGAAAGAGAAGGTGAGGTCACTGAACGTACATAGGTTAATGCCATCCATGGATATTTTGTAATGGCAAACAATAAGATTTTTATAGATAAATTGCATAAACGCCTGTGCTTCCAATTCAGGAAAGGCTGGTTAATGTTCCCTCGCTTACTAGAGATGTCAGTCTTTCTGGTAGCCCCGTGTCTGTCTGGCATGAACTGGTATATTAACCACATGACTCAGATTGTCCCTCAGGAGCCATGGAGGATGAAGCTCTCGGTGGCACATTCTTACCAAAATCAATTATCAATAGAATATTAAATATAAATGTGTTAAAATTAATATTAAAATCATAGAATGTAGGCTTTGATAAGGTAGATAATACATGAGAATGTGCACTCAGAAATATCTTAAACTCAGACTCTGTCCTGAGAAGATTAAATGCCTGTCAGAGAATACGTTTCCTAAATTATATGGATTTTCCTTCCCAGGTAGCTAAGAAGGAAATCCTGAGTATATACAATTATATGTGTTACACACCAGGATGTTGCTGTCCCTGAACAGAAAGAGCTATGTGCTGGAGATGGTAAGCACTTTCTAAAGTTTGGGATATGTGATAGATGCTATTTTTAAAAAGACATATATTACATATCTCTGATATAGTCAAGGTTAAAAGAACCAAAAATACTTACATCCTTAGACATATATAACTCCTATTTTAATTTTTTTGGGGCATGACCCAGAACATTACCTCTTTTCTTTCTACCCTCACCATCCCTCCCTGTGCCTTGGGAACTGTAGGCTTTTGGGGGCAAACAGTAGAGAACAATACTGAGCAGATCCTGGTTCCTTTTCTCTTTGCAGAACCACCGTGTTAACACATAGTTATGTTACTTTAAAAAGTCACAAGGCTCATCTTTCTCCACCTGAGAATTTGGAAGGCGGATACAAACCCCTATAGCAGTGACAGGGAACGGCAGTGTTAGTAGTGGGAACACTGAGGATCCTGTGTGTTTTCTTACATTTTAAAATGTTTTAGAAGCCTTGTTTTTAATGGAATGGCCCTTTGTTGTTTCATGATCCCTTATTCAGAAGGGTCTGTCTCTGTTTTTAACTTCATAAGGAATTATAATAAAATGTGTTCTCTTTTAATGGGCTATGTATTGTTTCTTAACGTGCAGTGCTATGGTACTTCATCATACGTAAAACCTATTATGTGCAAGCTTATGTTTTCATTGGTTGTTCAGTGCCTGTAGTCAAAGGTTAATGCTGGTTATGCTGAATAATACAGCCTAGAATTTCAGCCAATCTGGGACTGGCTAGAGGAAATTGAAGAACGCCGGAAACAAATGTAGTTGCTTATTTCTGCTCACAGGACTCGGTTCCAAAGAGGGAAAGGAGAGGAAAGACGACCGGAGATGTTCTCATTTTACTAATGACACTACTGGTGGCCAACATGGAAAGAGGTTTAGTCCAACACTACCAATGCAGATGGTATTGCCTAGGTTGTCAACTACTAGTCCAACACCACCAATGAGGCCATAATTCATTGGATTTTATATAAAAATATATGTGTCTTGAGAATTTAATTCTCTAAAACACTTTTTAGTGATTTGCAATTTAAACATTAAATAAAAATAATCAGCACTAGGAACCAATACTTCTTTGACTTCTGAATCCAGAGCATTCTATCTTGGCCTAATTTCTCCCTTTGTGATGCCAACCTTCATCCTTAACAGAAATATGCATACAATAAGGAAAGACAGAAATCAGGGGCTGGCAAACTACAGCCCATAAGTAAAATTTTATCAAACACAGCTCTGCCCATTCATTTCCGTATGCTTTTGTAATGTAACAGCACACTTGAGGTGCAAAAGAAACCACAGAGCACATAATATTTACTAGCTGGCTCTTTCTTGAAAGTTTGCTGACCCCTAGTCTTCATTAAGGAAGCACTGCTAAACTAGTATTTCAATATATTATTGTATTTGACATTTTGGTTCTTTTTTTCCCCCCAAATATGTTTATTTTGTTTTTTCAGTGTTACAAGATTTATTGTTCATGCACCACACCCAGTGCTCCTTGCAATACGTGCCCTCCTCTATACCCACTTATTACCCATGGCATCATCCAGTCTCACTTGGAATAGGGGAGAAATATGCCTATATTTTTGTAAAATAAAAGGACACTGGATGTGTAGATTGGTCTGGGTAGCATAGACATTTTAACACTATTTGTTCCTCCAAACATGAGCATGCTTTTTCAATTCTTTGTGTCTTCCTCAATTTCTTTCCTAAGTGTTTCATAGTTTTCAACTGATGAATCATTAAACTCTACCTCTGAAACTAATAATACACTACCTGTTAATTAATTGAATTTAAAAAAATTTTTTAAAAAGGACACTGGGCACTCATGTTTAATCTCTGGCAGATCGATGTTTAGAAAGAGATGGAAGCTGAGTCTCTGGAAGTTAAATGCATTAAATTATCAATGCATGAACTCCCCCTGGAAAGTCTTTGTGTACTTTCAAGAGTATAAACATTCCAATATGAAGACCACTGGCCTAGTTGAGATCTGTTAGTGGAAATGAAACCTCATGACCTATCTTAGCACAGGGATGAGAAAATAGATTCTGGAGACAGACCAATTGGATTTTCATTTTTATGGACTCTTAATATCTACATGACTTTATGTAGGCTTCCTAAACTGCCTGAATGTCAATGTCTTTATCTGTAAAATGGGACTATAATAGTACAACCCCACAGGCTCACTGGGAGAATTAAATATCTTAATACAACTACGTGTTTTGAGAAGTGCTTGGCACATGGCAAATTCTTAATAAATGTTAGCCACAACCATAATTAAAATTATTCCTGTTTGTTCTTGTTTTTGCTTTGTTTTTGCCAATTATTTTGTTTTAGGATGTTTTGTAATTGTGACTCTTGGGATCCAGAGCTTGTTTGATTGTATGCTAGTACAGCTAACTAGCATTACTGATCCATGGAAAGACTCATTTTATTTTTTTCCTTAAGTCCACGTCCTGCTCTTAAGTGGCCACCCTTAAAAGTATTTAAAGTTGGGGTGCATGGTTGGCTCAGTTAGTTAAGCATCTGACTTCGGCTCAGGTCATGACCTCAGGGTCCTGGGACTGAGCCCCACATCTATTTGGCTCAGCTCTTGGCAGGGAATCTCCCTCTCCCTCTCCCTTTTTCCCCCTCCCCCCTGCTCCAATGCTCACTCTCTCTCATATAAATAAATAAAATTCTGGCATTGCTATTATTTTGTTTTAAAAAAAAGGTATTTAATGTATATCCTTCCACACTATTTTCTCAGTGTTATCTTACATATATGTACAAATGTGAAAAATTTATGTTGGTGTATGTTTATAACAGTTCGGTGCTATACATTCTAGGGTTTTCCTGGCATTGTTCATTCACCTTTCTGTGTTTGAGCTAACTCCATGTTTCTAAGTGAAATCTAATCTACTCCTCTTCACCTTGCATTGTGTTCTGTACAGTTCTTTCCTGCCTCACTGGGCTCCAGCAGCTCTGACCTAATTCTCTCAAGCACTACAAACATTATTTGTACGGTTTTCTATTGTTCCATAACATTCACCACAGACTTGGTTGCTTAAAGCAATGCTATGTATTATGCTACAGTTGTGTACATCAGAAATCCACACGAGCTCAACTGGGCTGTCTGCTGAGGGCCCCATCAGGCCAACATCAAAATGTCAGACAAGCTGGGCTCTTACCTACAAGGCCCTGGAGAAGAAACTGCTTCCAAGTTCACTCAGACTGTTGGTTGAATGCAGTTCATTCCTTGGGGTTAAAGGCCTAATGTCCCTGTGACCTTGCTGGCTTTCAGCCAGAGGCTTCTCAGCTCCTGGAGGCTGTCCGCCCTTCCCTCAGAGGGCCTCCTCCATCTTAGAACCAGCAAGGGGGCTGGTTCTTCCCACACTCCCAAATCCTGTTGGTGACTTCCACCACCAGCTAGAGAAAACTCTGCCTGGTAAGGGCTCCTGTGGTCAGATTAGGCCCACTCAGATAATCTCCCTTCTGATTAACTCAAAATCAACTAAACAATCCCCCTTGCTGTGGGAGGTAATATAACCACAGGAGTAATGTTTCTGCATAATCACAGATTCCACTCACACTAACAGAGGAGTGGCGCAAGACAGTGGCATTGGGGTCACTCTTATCATCCTTGCCCTACCTTCCCACCACATGACATTTAAACTCTTTGATCCCTCTCCTTGGCAATCTCTCCCCGCTGTGTGTGATGGCTCCTTCCCTCTCTCTATTCAGATTTCCACCTACCACCACCTTAGAGCACTCTTCCCTGAAAACGGCCCCTCATCAGTATTCAGTTCCATTAGCTCATTTATTATTTTTAATGCTTTTACCATTATATGTCATGCTTGTGTAATTGCTTGTTCGTTTTTGCCCCACAACAAAATCTAAGCCCCATGAGGGAGGTAACATGGCTGGTTTGTTCACCATTATGTCCCAGCAGTTAGACTGGACGTAGGAGATGCCCAAAGTCTATTTGATGAAAAAATGATTAATGAACCATTCTTTATCAACCAAAAGATCCACAATCATTAAACTTTAATTTTCCAGGCTCCACAAATTGATACTTCAAGATACTCTACCAGGGGCCGGTCTACAATCTTAGAATGAGTTTTATGAATTTTGATGTGACGTTCTACTAACGGGTACTAGAACCCCCTACTCTGACCCATGAGCACCAGAGCCTGGGGGCAGAGCTTCCACCGGGCCAATACTGTCACCTCTGGTCTGGGTGAATCAAACCAAGGTGCAGACGGATCGAGTGTGGTAAGATAGGTTTGTGTGTATTTCTGAATACACTAAGTGTATTAAAGTGTTAATCTAAGTGTTAATTAAAGTCAGCCAGCAGTGAGCCTCAGGGAACACAGACTGCAAAAACCCACTGCAGAGTTTCTGATCCCGACCCTGTGGGTGGGGTCCAAGAATGTGTACATTTACCAAGTCCCCCATCAAGCTGACAATACTGGCCCCTGACTGAACTTTGAGAACCACCGCTGTAGGTAGGGAGTGTTTGGGGAATAGTGTGAAAGCAGGTAAATCCAGGCTTCCAAACTCCAAATTCTCTCAGGGTTTGCCTTCTCAGGTGTACAGGACAGTTATGTATTTCTAGAACGTGCCCTCCACCCCCAAGTGTTTTCTTTGCCACCCAGACCTGGAGTTAGAAAGACTACCGTTAAGTCCCAAGTCATAAGTAAGTAATAAGCATTAAATCAAAAATAATGACTTAATGCATGACTGGCATGAGGTGGAGTATCAGTGATACTCAAATCCTCCTAGAGAAGAGCATCCACAGCTTACTATACCTGAACCAAGAGTCGTATTATCATTTAATAGGTATTTCCATAGGCCCATAGACGCCACAGTTTTAGAAAACCCTCAGAGAGCATGTTTTGCTTACATGTCCCACTAATCTGCAATTTGGAGCATAAAATACCAAGTTTTAGGAAGTTGAGTTAATAGGATATTCCCTAATGCTGTCCAGAATGTGGTTAACTACCAACACCTGAGTCTGGCTTCAAATGTTACAACACAGGGGGCGCCGCGCCCACCACAACGTCCCTGGATCCTGGGCGGCGGGCTTTGGCTCAGGGCTGGACCAAATGAAAGACATCCCCCCACCCCTCTTAGTGTGGCTGCTCCTCCTGGTTTCCACCCTGGGGACCAGTTCTGTGTCCCAGATGGGTATAATAATAAAGTGACTGATCTTCTCCCTCCCCCATGACCAGAGGTCCTCTGTGAGGTCAATTTGGGGTTTATCGTCCCTCTACAAGTTTTATCATTTTCCTCTGTATTTCTGGATCCCTAAGCATCATGTATCCATACATATTAGATACTGTTGTTTTCTACATCTTTATTATTGCTTTTGATGTTTTTTGTGTGACTGTACCATAAATTCTTTACCCATTCCTTGCTGAAGGACATTTAAGGACACCAGCTAGTTTCATGATGTTGCTATTGACACCCTTGCACAGGACCCTTCCTGCATGTGTGAGTGTTCCTAGGAATGTGTGGGTATGTGAGTGTGTGTGTGTGCATGCGCACACATGGCATACAATTCTCTAGACACTGTGCTGCAAATTACCTTCACAATTTGTATTAACACTAGCACCTTCATCTTTTCATAATAAGCAGCAGTAGTTTTGATGTACTGCAATTTATTAGGCTTTTCTTTGGCAGTCTCTGATTTTCTATTATGCTTCTCCAAACCAAGAGTTTAAAAGTATTCACCAATATTTTTTCTAATGTATTTACAAAGTAATTCTTAATACTAATCTTTGACCCATTTGAAAACTTTTTTAAAAATAATGAGCCGGGATGGCTGGGTGGCTCAGTCAGCTAAGCATCCAACTCTTGATTTCAGCTCAGGTCATGATCTCAGGATTGTGAGATTGAGCCCCAAGTCAGGCTCTGTGCTGGGCATGGAGTGGAGCCTGTCTAAAATTCTCTCTCCTTCTCCCTCTATCCTTCCCCTTGCTCTCTCTAAAAAAATAAAATAATACATAAAGTGAAATCTAATTTTTCTCCTGGAATGCCAACACAACTATATTAACATCACTTATTAAATAATCCCTCTACATCCTGATTTTAATTAATTTTAATTAATAATTATATATCACTTAATTACATACTTGATCTTGGAAGAAGATATGGAAATGCTCTACTACACTATTCTCATAGCTCTAGGCCTGCAGTGTAGCCAAACTTTATACTCTATGTCCTTCTTGACCCAATGGTATTCATTTCCACCATGGCTACTAAATCTATCCGAAAGGAATCAGGCTACAGACAGTATGAGATTGCTCTGTTTCTTCTGAATGGAAAATGTGACTTGTGCACAATTCAGAAAACTTCTAAGACATAGAACGTTATTGCCTGGATTTGCCAATCTTGCTAACATCTATAGAAGACTCCATTCAGTTATGGCTTCACTTCTTGCTAGCAACACAAACATGGCAGTTCAACTGCTTAGGCTTTGTCCTCTGGTTTAGAATATGAACTTGATAGAGAACACTTTGTAAAACTGTAGACTTACAGAAGTCACTATTATTCGGGTTCTCTATCCAAGCTCTAGTTTATAAAGAAAAGAATACTTCATAAGATCAAAGAATATAATATTTCTATGTGCACCACTCAGCTTTAACAGATTTTAACATTTTATGTGTTTGTTTCAGTTATATTTTAGACATAAAATGTTACAGTGGAGACTGCCCATGTGTCCCTACTTCATCTAATTCTTCCTTCTCCTGAGAAAATAACTATCATTCTTATGCATGGTTTTATACTTTTACTAAATGCATATATGTAGATGGCATTTATTTTGCAAATATGGCACAGTTGCCCATTTTTTAAAAGATTATTTATTTATTTATTTGACACAGAGAGAGAGATGACAAGTAGGCAGAGAGGCAGGCAGAGAGAGGGGGAAGCAGGCTCCCTGCTGAGCAGAGAGCCGGATGTGAGGCTTGATCCCAGGACCCTGAGATCATGACCTGAGGTGAAGGCAGAGGTTTTAACCCCCTGAGCCACCCAGGTGCCCCCATTTGCTCATTTTTTAAAATGTCACAAATGATGTCCTACTGGGTATATCATTCTGTAACTCTTCTCTTAACTGACAGACCTATGGCTTATTCACTGCACCTGTTACATAGGAGTTAATATTTGAACATACATTGTATCGAAAGTTTATAAATTAACTCATTTAATCATACAACAGTTCTAGGAGGTAGATATTATTTTATTCCCATTTTACAAGTGATCAAGTAATACAGGGAGAAGCTAAATAACCTATTCTGAGGCACGTGTAAGGTGAGTGGAATAGGTTTTGAGAGTTCATAGCTCAAGATGGGTCTAAAAGGAGTCTTTTTGCCTTATAGATAGGTCTATAAGGCAACCGTTAATACTGAGAAAGGCTCCTGGTTTGAAGATGTGCTTAAGTGGTGGGTGTGAACCACTTGCTCACTTTTCTGAAAATTCTTTACCCACTTTTTTTTATCCTCTTTTCCAATCTCCTCTCTACTCACTATGAGAAGTTAAACTAGAAAAATTCTAGCACATTACGAGGCATAAACCACAATCCCTCTCTAAGTGGTTTATTAAGCTGTTACTAATAGTGGGGAGGATGACGATGACCCTTCCATGACCAGCCTCTTGCTCTGCCCTATTTTGAGGTTATCACTCAAACATCAAGATTGTGTTGCCACAACGACACAGCATTTTTCATTTATAAAATCACTTCTATACAAAAATTATATCTAGACATCATAAGAGAATATTCAAGGTCTACATGGCCACTCTGTTTAAAAGAAACACACTTCAGGGCACCTGGGTGTCTCAGTCAGTTGAGCATCTGACCCTCAATTTCAACTCAAGTCAAGATATCAGGCTCAGGGTCATGGCAGCCCCACTTCAGGCTCCCTGCTCAGCACAGAGTCTGCTTCAGAGTCTCTCTTCCTCCCTCTCTGCCCCTCCCTGCTCATGTTCTCTCTCTCAAATGAATAAATAAAATCTTTAAAAAAAAAATCAACTCAAAATGGATTAAGAATCAAAACTTAAATGTAAAACCTGAACAATAAAGCCATTATTGTGGCTTGGAAGAAAGAAAACAGGGGAAAACTCCTTTACTTTCATCTGGGCAATCATCTTTTGGACAGGACCCTAAAATCACAAAGCAACAAAAGCAAAAATAGGCAAGCATGTCTACATCAAACTAAAAAGGCTCTGTACAGCATAGGAAACCATCAACAATGAGTACAGAGAAAAACCTATGGAATGGTAGAAAATATTTGCAAACCATACATCTGATTAAGGTTAATATCCAAACTATACAAGGAATTCAAACAATTCAATAGCAAGAAAACAAATAACCTGATTAAAAAAGGACAGAGGACCTGAATAGACATTTCTCAGAAGACAAACAGATAACCAGCAGGCATATGAAAAGACACTCAACATCACCAATTACCAGGGAAATGCATATCAAAACCACAATGAGATAGCACCCCCAGTGGTTAGTATGGCCATTATCAAAAGAAAAATAAAAGATTACGAGCCTTGGCGAGGAGAAAAGGAAACTGCTGTGCTCCCTTGGTAGGAATTTTCATTGGTACAGCCACTATGGAATGTATATATGGAGGTTCCTCAAAAAATTAAAAACAAAACTACCATATGATCAAGCAATTCCACTCTGGGTATGGGTATTTATCCAAAGGAAATGGAAACAGTATCTTGAAGAGATGGATCCACTCCTGTTTGCTACAGCATTATTCACAATAGCCAAGATTTAGAATCAACCCAGGTATTCATCAAGGGATGGATGGATAAAGAAGATGTGATACACACACACACACATTGGAATGTTATTAAGTCATAAAAAAAAAGAAGGAAATCTTGCCATTCACAATATGGATGGATTTTGAGGACTTAGTATATAAGTGAAATAAGTCAGAGGAAGACAAATCCTGTATGATCTCATGTTCTTATGGAACATAGAGGCCAAAGAAATTAGAAATATGGGAACCTCCACAGAGAAGTTGAATTAGTAAGACTTGTGGATTATGAAGTAGTATATGGAAGGAAATTAGAATTTAGAAATTAGAATACAGCACATACACCCCTCTAAATGGATAGCTGAGTTGTTCTGCACTGGATTTACCTATGCCTCTGTTTCTTTTGAGGTCATGTAAAACCACTGCCTGTTGAATGCAGAGTCCATTGTTTCATGTTCCACCAAAGGTTGGTGTTGAACCTTCTCAAAGTTGCTGTCAGAAAACACAGGTTTGCTCTCAGGCTTTTCTGCTGCTACTTCTGCTACCTTACATGAATCCTCTGGCCTTGACTTCACTCCAATTACATAACCACAAAGAAAAAATGAAAGATTCAAGAAGTTTTGCCACCAAGATCTATAGAACATCCAGGGATAGAAAAATCCCAGTTTCACCCAAACTTCTCCAAAACATGACAAGGAATATATTAGAAAGGGCAATTATAGATCAAACTCACTCAGGGACTTCGATGTAAAAATCATAAACAAGGTACAGGCAAATCCACCTCTAACCACACATTCTCTGATCCTCTCTTCCTCTGAATCCCCATGGTGCTCCTTAGCTCTGGCCTACTTTCTGGTCTACAGTCTCTCACTGCCTCCTTCTTCAAAGGAAGATGTAAATCGCCCCTGATCAATATCTAAATTTCAGTCCTTTCTCTGTGAGACAGCTGCATGACCTGTGGTCAACTGTTAGCCCTTCTGGCCTCAGTTATTTAATATGAAAACTGGGAACCAT
>JAQQSY010002968.1:0-13307 GCA_028646535.1 Procyon lotor
TCACTGACTCTTCTACTCCTGAAGGTTTACGAACTTTTTAAATGTAGGGCGGAGGAAGGAATCAATCACAAATTTCCCCAAAGATACAAAGACAGGGTATCTTTCCTCCTACAGAGGTCATCATTGAGCAGAAATTTCTCCCCAAACCTGTTTAATATCTACATCTCCCCTCAACCTTTTGGCAGACACTCAGAAGTCATCTGAAATTAGCTAACATAACCAAAGAGACCCAAGTCAAATACTCTAAGAGCTACATAACTACAAAAATACTTCCCCCTTCCCTCTTGAGGCACGTTCTGGGAGAAATCTGAGCTAATCAATGTTTTTGTTAACCAAATCCCATTAACTTATAATATCACACTATCGAGTAGATCACCCTCTAAAACAAAGAGGATAGACACAGGCACACATTTTAATTTCATAGATCTTTTATCTCTATTTAAACCTAATTGGCAAGAGCGCCTAAGAATTAAGTTTTCAAACAGTTAATGAATGGAAAACAAATTCTTAGATCATGGATGCAAATTCAACTGTCTCACGGGGCCAGGCAGATAATATAGATGGCAGAGCACAAGAAATTACAGAGCAGCAGAAACTGACTGGAAGAAAGTGCGGCTGTCACACAGGAATGCGGGCTCAGCATCGCCAGACCGCCTGATTTTACAGTTTCATTTAGAATATGTGCACTGTGCATTTAATATAAGGGAGCTATTAATATTGGCCTTTTAAATTAAAATCCCCTACATTAAAAAATTGGAAATTAATTCAAAGACATACAAATAAAATATTTCCTGACCAAATCAGAGACAAATCTAATTTCCCTCTAATTTAGTCTCATGAAGGAAATTCGCAATGGCTTCATCCAAGCATTCCCAAAATTTTCACTGAGGGCCTTCGTGTCTTGCCTGTCCCCCACTCAATATTCTGATATTTTCCAGCTTCACAACATGTTCTTTCCAACTTAAAAAAAAAAAAAAGAGGCAACATCAGATTGTCACCGCCCAGAGCTGCTGATTAAAGGACAGATCTCAAGAAAGTGTCATCACGTGATTACATTTTCTGTAATTTGTCTTATTCTCAGAGACACACACTTAGTTAGATTTCCTACGTGACTTCCCTGTCTGGTAATGAAGCTTTGTGGACAATGAGTTGTTGGATCAATTCTTCCTAGTGTAGAGTACCTTATTTTGGGGTTCCCTAGGATCAGATCCAGAAACAAAGATTCGAGTACGAGTACTACATTTGGGAGGTGACCCTAGAAACAACAGGGGAGGGAGAAGGACACAGGGAAGTCATACCCAACTCGGGTCAACCAACGGCTGCACGCTATTGGCAAGGGGTGTGGATTTCCCCGGCTCTTCCCAACTGCCCTGTGCAGGTTTCTACAGCTCCAGAGAGTCCTCAAGCAAAAACTTACATGTGCCAGCACACAGGAGAAGAGGGAACAGGGGCAGGACATGAACAGCTGATACGCTATCTCAGCTTCTTGGCCTATTCTATGGATAGTGAGCAAGGGCTTAAACAAGAAGTTAAGAAATCAACGTTCCTCAGGCTGAAAGGTTTGGTAGGATGTGTGCTCTCTAAGCTGGCTCGAGGCTACCTGCCCACAGAAGCCCCTTCACTAACCTACATCCCTAACCTCTCCTGTCTCCATCTCCACTGCCCACAGGGGCTACAAAAAAAGGCTCATCCTTGAGGGATATTTCAGTCTTGTGTCTTCAGGGACAAGTCGTCTGTGATGTACAGTGCCAAGCACCAGGCCTTCAGTCCCCAACACCCACATGTGTCATTAGGAAGGCAATTAGGAGCAATCACACTCTGCTGGCCAATTACTGCTTCTCGAAGGGGGGCTCACTCTTAAAATAAGACCTGCAGTTGAAACCTACATGTACAGCATTATATCCTCAACATTTGTCTCTCCCAGGATTCATCAGATGTTCCCTCAGTTTACTTTGCTTCAAGCACTCCCAAGAGAATATAGAACCCTGTGCAGTTTCTTAATGGATTTTAATGTACGGCCAAAAGGAGGGAATCTCAAAATAGCAGTGTAACTGAGCATAAGTGTTCAGTAACTTCTCAGAGGGACTAAAATTCCACAAACTTCCCTTCCTCAAGATGTGTTGAGTCTGTGTGTCTCTAAGGAATTCTTCTCGAAATAAATGCAAATGTTGCTCACCTTTAGTGATTTCTCATGATCCCCAGGATTCTGCACAATTTCTACATCCTACAATATTCTGTAGCCTCTGACTCCTGCCTTCCTCCCTCCCTCTGGGACCTCATCTCACAGGACTTCATCTCTTTCTTACCCTCCTCCATGCTCCATGATCTCCTGTGAGATGCTAGAGCAAGCCAAGCACTTTTCACACCACATGTTCTTTGTTCCTAAAACAGACCCCGATGGCTTTTATCTAACCCAGACCCATTCATTTTTTTCACAGCTATAACAGGTCAGTTTTATCAATTGATATTCACCAATTTCTCACCTGTCTGCCCCACTAAGATGGGTGTCATGAAACCAGGGACCAAAAGGGTCATGTTCTCCAGTGGAGCCATGGTACCTGGCCTCCACCAAGCATCAAGGATTTGCTACACAAATAAATGAATGAATGTAAGTTTCCTGGGTGCCTTCCACATGGTAGATATTGTGGTAGGCATTGGTGATTCAATGATAAGCTAAATACACCTGATACTTGAAAACTTTGGAAATGTAAGCGTCAGCGCTTAGAGTCAAAGAAATGGATGAAGGACTTGACCCATCAAGTCCTGCCCCCAATTCCACAATTGTAGCTGCAAACAACCCTTGGTTTAGACCACCCTCATCCATGTGTCCCCAATTCTCTGTTTCTCCTGATACTAGCACACTTACTGTCTTGCTTGAATGAGTGTTGGCATCTTGCTAGTCTCTTGAGAGCGTCCCAAGTCCTAGAATTAACGAACTCTCTTGGTATCACCAGGACCCAAAAATTGTCTAGTCACCTAACAGGTGCTTTAAAAAGATTGCCGAGACAAAAGACTCTTCATCTCAGGAAACAAACTGAGGGTTGCTGGAGTGGAGGGGAGAGGGTGTGAGGGATGGGGTGGCTGGGTGATGGACATTGGGGAGGGTATGTGCTATGGTGAGCGCTGTGCATTGTATAAGACTCATGAATCACAGACCTGCACCCCTGAAACAAATAATACATTATATGTTAATTAAAAAAGGGGGAGGAAGGATTGCTGAAATGAAAGAGGAAAAGATCCTGATTAAAACAGTACTTTCTCTGCTTGCATTGGACAATACAATGGCTATTTAAATTTAAATTAAATAAAATTTAAATTCAGTCCCTCGGCCACACTAGCCATATTTCAAATGTTCAATGGCCACATTTGGTTATTGGCCACCGTGTCAGGAAGCAGAGAAGAGAACACCTTCATCATCGTAAAGAACTCCCGTGGACAGCACTGGTATGGGTCTTTACAAAATAAGCTACCAAGTAAACACTTTATTATTTATTGACTAGAAGAAATGCTATTTCTGTGTCCTCCAGAGACATGTAATTTAATAAAATACTTCAAATATTTATTTAGGAACTTCTCTGTGCACAATACCAGGTTAGGCCCAACAGAGATTGAGAGAGGAATGAAACAAAATTTGCCCCTCAACAGTCTCAAAAGGCAAAAAGAGCATCAGTCAGTGGTTAGCTAAAATTCAGCGCAAAAATAACAAATCAGGAATTCACAGAAGCATGCAATAATTAATTCAAATTGGAGGATAGAGCAACGTGAAAAATATGGCAACATTTAGGCAAAGAAGTGGTTTCTGAAATATGTCTTGAAGACGGGAAAGATTTTCACAGAAAACAAGAGGCCACCCAGATTCAAAATCTGTGTAAACTAGGATTCCACTGCAGGAAAAATCAGAGAATATTCAGGAATAACAAACATCCTTGGCGCTGCAGCAGAAAATCTAAGAGAGTGCGGCAAATGGAAGGCTATAGAAGATATTGCAAACAGAGAACATGGAGAAACCGGAGCTTCCAAATAAAGGGAAAGATTTTCCTGTGTAGAAAACGTGGAGCTGCCCTAGCAAGGCCCATCACTACTGATGGGAGCTTCCCTAAGTTTTCTGAGGGTGAGGAACTAGTCTGATCAAGAGAAAATAATTAACAGGCACGAACTGGTATGTCCCACAACCATCAAGTGATAAGCGGGATTGCTACTCACGTTTGGCAAAGGGGAAAGCACCTGTGCTGACAGCCATGCATTCAATAAAAATAAATTTAAAATTCCAACAATGATGGGAACTTGGGGCTCCAAAATCCCATCCACCTTTGAAGGTAGCAGTCAGCCTAGTTGCTCTCATTCACCCAAAGAAGAAAATGGCAAAACACTTTTGAATTGGAGTCATTCCAGTCCCTTATCAAATAGTACCACTTGGCCTCCAAATCACTGCCACAGAGAAAAACCTGGAGATACTCGTCAAACGAACCTAATCTACTGGTACCAGAACCTTCGACTCTCAGCCAAGATCTTCAGAGTCTGTTTTACACAGAAATGAGCTATATATGTAAAGTATTTTTTAAGTCTGTTGGGTATTTGATAAGACTTGCTTTATCTTTTTATATCAACTAAATTATCAAAACGAAGATTTCCTTTATGAGGTAAGCATTTGTCTTGCAACATTATTTTAGTACTATTAAAAAGAGACACCCATATTCCAGAAATAAGGCGGGCCATGTTGCTATGTGAGTAACCCCACAGCCTTGCAAGTTTAAAATATTGAAAGAACTTTCCTTAAAAGATAAGATGTCTGGATGCCTGGGTGGCTCAGTAGGTCAAGCATCTGCCTTCGGCTTGGGTCATGATCTCAGGGTCCTGGGATCGAGTCCCATGTTAGGCTCCCTGCTCAGTGGAGAGCCTGCTTCTCTCTCTCTCTTTCTGCTGCTCCCCCTGGTTGTGTGCTTTCTCTCTCTATCAAATAAAGAAATAAAATCTTAAAAAGATTTTTAAAAAGATAAAATGTCACACTCAATTGCAAGCTGGTTAAAATTATTTCTGGGGCTGGGGGTGGGAGGACAGGGCAACTACCAGGGAATTAAAAACTACAGAAAGTGCAGGAGGTGGGGCCAACCTGGACCTGGATGGAGCAGGTGTTCTAAAAGAATAAACTCTCTGTTTTAGGGAACAGGACAGACCCAGTAATCCGCAGGTCACTTAGGCATCCATTTCAGTCTCGTTTTAACCATTAACCTTTTCTAGGGTTGTGTTTTCATGGTAACCCGAGAAGCTGATCAATAGCCACATGTGGCCCGAAAGTGCGGCTCAGAACCCAGAGGACACGTGCCCTTCCCCCTCCACTGCCGGGTACACAAATCCTGTCACATTCCTCTTGAGCCGATGATATTGGTGCTAATTACGAAACAACCATTTTAACTTTGAAATCTCCCAAGAGAGTGGTCAAGACATATCCAGTCTTACACGCAAAAAAAACCCCAGAGTGGAACAGATTTGATATTTGCATCAAACTGAGACTGCCAGAATCCGCGTGCCCTGATGTCCGCTGGCACTGCTCCGCTGAGGACTCCTTATGCAACAGCCCCGGTACCAACTGTCACATTACTTATATAAAAAGCCAAACTTCCGAGGGCCAGGAAACAAATTCCAAATGGGTATTTATATCCGTACTATCTTCTGCAAAAATGATTAGCTGAAGCCTACAAATGAATAGCCATGTGGTCTGCTCCTGGCACATGTTCCCAGGACACCCGCCGGACAAACATGAAGACCACTCACTATGGAGACCCCTTAGTCACCAAACTCATGTGGACATTCCCCTAAGTGTATTAACTAGGTTTTGTTTTCTTGGTTTCGTTTTGTTTGTTTGCTTTTTAATCTTCCTTCAGTGTCAAGGTTTGCTATGTTCTGTGTGGTCAAATTTGGGGAAAGATTACAATCTCTTAGATATTCTTAAAGCCTTCAATGGAGGCGGGCAGAAGCTCGGAAGTATTTTTACACAAGGAACAAACTTTTATTAACCACATGCTATGTGCTAGACCCTTTTCTAGGATCTCAGGATACAGAAGTGAGCAGAAAGCAAGTTACTTCAGCCTAAGTTCCTCGATTTGCACACCTATAAATAACACTAATAACCATACCCTCATCTCAGGATTGGTTGGGGAAATTAAAAGACATTCACCTGAAAATACCTTCATACAAAGGAAATGTTCAATGAAGTATTAGTTATCCACTAGCCATCATCCATCCCAAAAATGCTTGATTTGGGCCACATGTATCAATCTCCCAAGCTACGGTGCCCCTGTAACTTTCCACCACTCAGGATTCCTTTACCACTTTGCAATCACTGGTTAATAGTTAGGTATCAGGGTGTCCTCTTCCTCCCTCCTTTTCTTCAGCTCAAACAAAAAATGGTTCTCAAACGTATAAACAATACATAACAGGGCAAGCAAACCACTGGATTTGGTAAATTCTGGTAAATCCCCTAAGTCTCTAATGTTACGTACTTATTGGAGTATGGTTCTTTGTCACTTTTTTTCAGAATACTTTCCACAAGATAACATTTGTCCAGAAATCCTTCCAAAGATTTTACAGAATAGATTCAATTTCCCCAAACACAACTCTATCACACCCTACCTTACCCCAGCCCTCAACATACATATTTATTAGGCCATGCACCTGTGTATTTTAAGTTTAAGCTCAGTAAACCAACATCCGATGTTTTAAATGTTGCCTTTGGCTATAAAAGCAATTCCTTCACGGTTGACCAATTCACTTATTTTCAGTCTACACATAATGGAAGTTGTTCCATTCGTTTCTCCCATTCTTTGTCATAGAGAAATAATCAGATCTGAAAAGCCAGGTACTGCAGAGCATGGGGAAAAGTGACGCCATATTCCTTGATCTCGCACCCTTATTTGTGATGATCTCTTTAACAAAAAGAAAAGCACAAGCATGTAAGGATGAATTCTGAAGCCCCTCAGTAGTGTCCGAAAACAAACGTGCATTATTTAGGAAATGTTTGAGTGATTTACGGTACATCGATATCTATATTGTGGAATGAAATATGGTTATTAAAAAAAACATGGACCTTTACCTAGAGACTCAGATGAAAATCTATGCCACATTGTTAGGAGAATAATGTTAGCAAACCAAGCAAATGGTTTAAAAAAAGGAAAATGCTGGGTATGTGAACAAGGATTAGAGTAGTTATCATAGTTTTCATATCTGCCCAACCCTACTATGGTTCAGCAAAGGAAAAAGCAGTAGTAGGAGCACCTGGGTGGCTCAGTTGGTTAAGCGACCAACCCTTTTTTATTATTTATTTTTTAAATTAACATATAATGTATTATTTGCCCCAGGGTACATATCTGTAAATCGTCAGGCTTACACATTTCACAGCACTTAACCATGGCACATACCCTCCCCAATGTCCATAACCCAGCCAACCTATCCCTACCCCCCCCACCTCCCAGCCACCCTTAGTTGGTTTCATGAGTTTAAGAGTCTCTTATGGTTTGTCTCCTTCCCCATTAGGCACAGGTCATGATCTCAGGGTCGTGAAACTGAGCCCCAAGTTGGGCTCCCCACTGAGTACAGAGCTTGCTTAAGATTCTCTGTCCCTCTCCCTACCCTGCTCCTGAGCGTACATAGGCATGCATGCACACTCTCTCTCCAAAAAACAAAAACAAAAAAAGAGGAAGACAGGGAGGAAGCAGGAATATCATTTTAACATTGTTCCCAAAGTTCACTGGAATAGGAGCACATTAAGCCACAGTATGAAAAATTAGTTAGTCCGATAATTATTTTTGGTATTGGATTTATATCTCATCTCCATGGTAATTAAACAGCTAAACAAAATATAAGTTCCACAAGAAGCCAAGGGATTAGAGTAATATCCCTGAGCATCCAAATGATCTTTAAATGTGAGTTAACACACAGACAAAAGTCACACATAAAGGATAGCTTGTACAGCCCCCAATGAAACTCAGACAACTCCCAGAATATGAAATTAATATGCCTTTCAACTTATGTAGAAAGTTAAAAAAAAAAAAGAAAGAAAGATAAAGTGCTCAAGTTTCCACAACCCCTTTTTTCTCCCCTCTTAGAAGTGAGAGCAAACTTGAGCTTGAACACAGAGCTTGGCAGAGTGTCCAGCCTCCACTCAACATCATGGGAACTAAATGCTTCATTATGATGGAAGTGTCAAAGCTTCATCATAATGCATCCTACTTTCTCTTTGTTCTGATTTTTTAAAAGACATTGTATAGTGTAAAATAGATAAGAGTCCTTTCACTGAACTTGACTCCTCCCTTGACCTCCCAGCCTCCCCAAACAAGAAACACTACAAGGAGGCCGCAGCCAATGTGAGACGCAGCTGTCCCAGGACAGAAATAAGAGACAGAGGTGGGGATAATTTCTCTAGGTCCAGTGGGAGGTAAAGAGAGAGGAGGGAAAAGTCAGCCAAACAGAATTTAAAAGCCCAGAACACAAGGGTAGAAAGCAAAAGGAGGTGTGACAAAGGGCACCACCATCCATGCCAAGGGGGAAAACACCATTCCGTGGCAGGCAAAGAAAAGTTTAAAAAGCTTGCTTTCTGCTCTGAAATTTAAAAAGCCAACTTTTAATTACATTAAAATATGAATTTGAAAATAATATTACAAGTTATTAAGCTATAATTCTAGAAAAAAAGTCTAACCCCGATAAATGCAATTTCCATTTTTTAAAAGAAGATCTCAAATCACAGCTCGTTTTAAATGCTTTATGAAGCCATTTCCATGAAACTAGAGATGATCTGAATGAAACAAGATTAAATGTTGTGGGGAAAGAGTATGCAAAGTTAAGAAAATCATTCAAAGAATTACTCGTCCCCACCTCCAGACATTATATATACGGTAATATGGTATGTCTGTATGTGTGTATATATATTCTGCAAGCTGACTTATTCAGGTAATTAACATTATGACCTTGTCTACTGTTTTGACTTAATTCGGGCAGCATCTTTAATTCCTCAAACAAGCAAATGTGAGATGCAGTGCTAGAGCTATAATCCTGCTAAGGTTGACAATGTCTAAAAACACACGTAATCATTCATCCCTAAATATTAATCTTAAACAATAAATTGTACAAATCAGAGGCAAACATATATCCCATTAGCAAGGCAATTCCTTACTGTTCTTCATCTTTAATCTGAGTTACAATCAACTTTATCCATGCTCTCCAGGGTTGACATAGCACAAATCAACAGGAAATAAAATCCATGCCACCACATTTGTTATATAACAAATGGGAAGAAACACTTACAATCACCCACTTGCAATCAGGAACCTTTAACAGTTACCTAAATAAATTTGTCAGGTCAAGCATCATGGCCAACTTTCCCACCTAATAATCGACAATATTGTGCACTATACTATTACTACCCATTATTATCATGTCTTCCACACTCTAGAGCCTCGACTCTCAACCAAGAGCGATTTTGCTCTGCCCACCCCTCCCCCAAGGGACATGTGGCAATGTCTGGAAACATGTTTCAAGTTCCTGATTGAGAAATGTGCTAGTTTCACACTCAGGAAAAACAAAAGGACGATGAAAGAATCACAACACCCTTCTTTCTCACCATACTCTCCACCACTTCTTTTCTCTCTCTCCATACTACCCATCCCTTCCTCCTTCTAGTAATTTAATATCCATACTTAATCTTCCTGGGCATCTTCACTGGTAAGGCCTAATCATGTGTGGTCTGGTTTGACAGTAATCTTCAATTCCATTTACTGCAAATTCCCTTCTTACAGGGGTTTATTCCTTTCATCTACCCATTTGTTGGGGACAATTCTATTATTCCCAAATTCAATATGAAATAAAACCATCCCACAATCCCATAACATCAGCACCCTCTTAAAGAAGGTATGATACAAAACACATGTCCATAAATTTAAATGCAGTCATTTCTCGTAAATATTTTCATTTATGGTGACTTGAATACATATTTTTGTCACACTCAACTAAATGGCATTTCGTCCCCCAAGGAATTCTATTCTTCACAGATGTTCCATTTCCACTAAGCAAGGAAGAATGTGGAAAACATTTCTGATGTACATGGGGGCATGGCTTTTCCTATGAATCGAGCATATAGATCTCTGCACTTCATAGTGGTTTTGTGTGAATCACATGAAACAGCCTTTCCAACTGAAATTTCCCTGTACCCACACTCTAGAGTACCAGCATGGCCCTTTCAAAGCTCTGAGGAAATAATGGTGGCAGAAGACAGGGATCCAGCTCCTGAGAATCAATCTTCTACCTAATCAACACTCTGTGCCCACACACCCTTTCCCTCTCCTCTGAGTGCACAGTGAAGGTCAAGTGTCCAAGACTAGGATATTAAAGTTTCTGATAAGTCCTGCAATAAAGAAACCAACACTGCGGTGATTCCCCCAGGAATTCCCCATCTTCCTTGGCCACAGGACCTTCCTGCCGTAAAGAGTCTTTTTTAACAGCACACAGATTTCATGTTCCAGGCACAGACTTTGGAACAATGCTGAGCAACCACCTCGACTTATTAGCCCCTTGACGAGGACTCCTTACCCTGAGACTCAGAACTGAGGTAAACACAGAGATACTCCAACAATTCTGTTCTAATGATAATCTTCTTTTTGCTCACTGAAATTCTACTCCCAGAGGCTTATGCCAAGAAATCAGTAAAATTGTTTAAATCTTTAACAGTTAAAATGGCCATAAAAGTCTCCCAATGTCTAAAATTAATTCCTGTAGTAAACGTCCCTACCAAAAAAAGGCATACATCACACCTGTGAGTTACAGAGATATAAATTCATGATTCGTTGTGATAAATGGTAGGACTAGTGTCTTTTTTGATGAATAACTCACTCTCTGAATCAAATTCCAAGACCATAAACATGGATTCTAATAACCATATTTATGACTAGTATTTTACAGACAAAAATCTGAAATCAATTAATATTGTCTAATTATTATATTTCCTGTCCTCCCAATGCATAAATCTGTTCTGTTCTGTAATGGGAGCTCAAAATCAAATATCAAATATTCATCTGAACTTGTATTTTAAGCTGAAGTGTCTTTGAACCCTGGGAGTCTGTATTTTCCACTTTTTATATTATAGCTGTACCTAATTTATTAAAGTAACTGAAACCACCTAAATGCCAAGCAATTAATATGAAAGAATACTTTAAATGCTCTTAATATCCTTTAAAATACATTCTGCAAAGGGCAGCACTCAGTGAAGCAACCTTTAGACAAATTACTTAAATGAGAATCTATACATATTGGGTTGCCTACCTGAGGAAAATTAGGAGAAATTATTTACTACAGTGAAATTATTATGTATTTGAATAAGCCCCGAGAAATCAGAGTAAAAGAACACACTGTAGCTTTCTTACCACTAAAATATACTCACTAAAAAAATGGAATGTGAGGTGGAAAAAAACATGGCAGTTATTCTAAGTCACATATTTTAAAAATGAGTAGCTGTTTTACATCCAGAATTTTTAATTAGGAAACTACAATTTAATGTAATAATGGTGTTAAATAATAAATTTGTGATAGGAACATACTTTCTTTTTTATAACAGTTTGTATTTTCACCAGATTTAAAATCCCAAATCCATTCTTTTTCATATGCAGATGGAGACCCAGAAAATGGGGAATCGATCAGAAATGTGAGATTCAAAATCTAAGAGAAAAAAACTAAGAAAAAAATATTGTCAACATCAATGACTAAGGAAAGTCCTTTGGATTTAGTTGGGGATGTGAGAAAGAACCCAAGGTGGGAAAAAGAAGTTAAAGTAATTCCAAAATTCCTTAGGGCAGATAGCGCTTCTCACATCATCTTCATTATCAGCAGGCTTCTGGACTTGAGCTTAAGATGTACAGCCTAAGGGAACCGGAATAACACATCTGAACACAATCTGAATGGATGTGTCACTACTTTAATAAGGTGCTATCATTCCACTTTAAAGAAAGAATACTTATGGGTACATGGGTGGCTTAGTCGGTCAAGCATGGAACTCTTGATTTCATTCAGCTCAGGTCATGATCTCAGGGTCATGAGATCAATCCTGCATTGGGCTCTGAGCTCAGCAGGGAGTCTGCTTGAGATTTTGTCTCCCTTTCTGCCTCCCTCCCCTCCAAGCACACGGGCGATTGCTCACTGTCTCTAAAGTCAATAAATGAAAAAATAATAATAATAAAAAAATAAAATCAATAAATAAATCTTTTTTAAAAATGTAAATATAAAGAAAGAATATTTCTGGACCAGCCTGCCATCAGAGTGATCCCATAGCTTCTCAAACTCTCCACAGACCTACCATAGCAGTATCAGGATAAATATATTAGATCTTTGTATACTTAACCTTCAGTGTCACTAACATTAATCATTCATTTCTGAAAGAGAAAGGAGAAAAAACTCTGAGCTCCCGGGGTCAGCGGCCATATAAATTTGTCTTTATATCTAAACACGTACAAGAGGGCTTGAGACAAAGCAAGCAAACAAGACCCATCTGCTCTGTAGGAAGTCTAGGGCACCATAACTTGTCTAGATAAATATGCCCGCATTTATATGCCCCCACATGATATGATTTCTGTTTAATCTCCCCACAGAGGATGAGGAATCCATGGCTATTATTATAACATTATTATAGCCCGTATTCTGTATTAGCTGCCGACACCTGACAAAATGCTGGATCATGATGACCTACCAGTCATCATTCAGAGCTCTGTTTTCGTTTCCACTCCCTTTGTTAAAAGTGATCTCTTAAGAACGTGTGCTATGCTGCGCCCAGCTATGAAGGGACTTGTTCAGTTTCCCACGGGGTAACAATAAATTTTCTCATGGCGCTGCCATGGCTTGTTTAGCGATTCTGGAGGATCCTTCATGGTTAGCAATCCTCAGACAGATATTATTTCATAGCAGCCTCTTAGATCAAAAGGTTGACACATAGAGTAGTCACCAGGGACCTCAAAAAAACACAATAATAATAAAAGCAATCTTGACACCTCTCGATTGCTGCACGGCCATCATTCATCGCCTTCATGTGACATGAGTGGTGGACTTTCCACCACGACCAGTGTTGTGATTCATCCCTTGACGATTTCACGCACAGACTCCTAAAATGGTCAACCTGCCAAGCTTTCTGTTTCTCTTCTCCAGTTGCCAGAGAGCATCGAACACCAGGCCGCTCACTGGATTCTGTAATGCCTTCACCAACCATCGTGACTCAACCTGTTCTATTCTCGCCACAGAAACCTGGTGCAATTGTCCACACTTGAGGATGTGGATCA
>JAQQSY010002969.1:0-13306 GCA_028646535.1 Procyon lotor
GCACGTGCACCCGAATGTTTATAGCAGCAATGTCCACAATAGCCAAACTATGGAAAGACCCTAGATGCCCATCAACAGATGTATGGATAAAGAAGATGTGGTGTGTATATATACAATGGAATACTATGCAGCCATCAAGAGAAACGAAATCTGGCCATTTGCAACGACATGGATGGAACTGGAGGGTATTATGCTAAGCAAAATAAGTCAGTCAGAGATAGACAATTATCACATGAACTCTCTGACATGAAGAATTTAAGAGGCAAAGCGAGAGTTTGGGGGGGTGGGGGAGAGAAATGAAACAGGAGGGGATGGGGAGGGAGACAAACCATAAGAGACTCCTAGACTCAAGAAAAGAACTAAGGGTGGCTGGGAGGCAGAGGGGTAGGGATAGGGTGGCTGGGTTGTGGACATTGGGGAGGGTATGTGCTATGGTAAGTGCTGTGAAATGTGTAAGCCTGATGATTCACAGACATGTACCCTTGGGGCAAATAATACATTATACGTTAATAAAAAAAAAAAAGTGACTGACAAAAAAAAAAAAACTATGTCTTTACCATCAATACATATACTCAGCACCTAGAACAGTTCCCTTCTCTGCTCTCCTTTGTTCTCCCTCCCTTCCTTCCTTCTTCCCTCCTTCTGTTCATTTCTCTCAGTTCCTGGCAACTACAACCTTCTCACAGCACAGACCAAAAACCATGGAGTTATCATTAACTCCTCTCTCACACACGCCCTACATCCAACCTGCCAGGAAATCATGCTGGATCAGCGTCTAAAGTTGTTTACATGGAAACTGATCCTCTCATCATTTCTACTGCAAAAGACTGGTTCAAGCCACCATCATCCCTCTTGCTTGATTACTACAACAACCTCCATGGCTCTCCCTGCTTCTAACCTTTTTCTCTGAAGTCTATTCTCAACATATATCCAGCAAAATCCTTTTAAAACCAAAGTCACAAAATAAAATTTAAAAAGAAAAAATAAAAAACTAAAACCAAAGTCGCTTCTGCTCCAAGCCTTCCAATGGCTCCCTGTTTCATTCCAAGTGAAAAAACAAAACAGGCTACAAGGTCCTATGTAATCTGGCCCCCAGTTTTCTCTAACTCACCTCTCACCTTGCACATTAGACCCTGATCGCTTTGGCCTATGGGCTGTTCTTCAAATAAGCCAGTTACACTCCCTGTTTAGGGTCTTTGTACATTTCCATCTGAGATGCTCTTCCCCATATATCGCCATATACCCACATATATCCCTATATATCCACACACATCTACACATATCCATACATATCTACATATATCCACAAATATTTATATATATCCTATATGACCATCTATGTCTACACATATCCCCATATATCCACATATGTCCCCATACATCTACACATGCCCCCATATGGTCCCATATATCATATATATCCCCATATATCTGCATGGCTGATTCCCTTATCATCACAGTAAGTTCCACCCCAGCCATTCTACTTAAAACTGCTACCCATCCTTGTACTCCCAGCACACCCAACCCCATTTACCCCCCTCTGCTTTTCCTCTTTCTTCTTTTATCACCTACTAACATGCTATGTAATATCCATCACAGTTTTTATGAATTACCTGTGGTCATGCCCCACCTTCAACTAGAATAGAAGCGCTGCAAGGAATTTTGTTTTCCGTGATACATCCCCAGTGCCTGACACATAGCTTAGAAAAGATTTGTTGCATAAATTCATTTTTTCAGGAAAAAAAAACAATATCGAGTTCTTAAGACAGAATGTTCTATACAAAGAGTTAGAGGCATTCTTAGGAAGATCAGCGCCCCCTACACCCTTATTTTTTGGTAAGTGGAGGACTCAAAGCCAATTGGGTTCACTTTTAAATTGTAATCATAATTTTATTGTTAATTCATTTGAATTAAAAAATATAATCAGAACAAACCTCATAAAACTAAACATTTGGCAAAGTTGTAGAATAAGTAAAACCAGAACACAGGCATAATATTAGAAGGGACTTGGTTTAAGATCTCTGAGAAATCTAAAATGAAACCAATCTATGACTATACCCATGCCCAAGGAGGCGGAGGAGAGATGCAGCCAGAGGTGAATCTTTTAAAACTCACAGCCACAAAAATTCCCTTACACGGTCTGTGAGTTGCTCAAACCTAAGACATAAGATTAGGTTGGAATGTTGGGGCAAAAGAATTTCTTGTGCCATCTTTTTAAAAGACTCGTGGTGCTTTTATTTCAGGCTAAAATGTCATGCAGATAACATCCACTATTTCACTTCCTAGGGACTCTGTAATGTACCCAATGTGCTATTTCTGCAAAAATGTAGACGAGGCTTCATTATTCTTAGTCAGTGATGGAATAAACGCATAGACCTTTCAAAGCCCATTCCTATGAGTCAGAATCTCCCAGACAGAATACATGTGATGCAGACTACTTTCAAAGGCCTGTGGTGTACACACACAGGGGCTGAAATAAAAAGGACCCTTCTGCATTTGTAATTCTCTGGGCCTATTTCTTAGCTTCTAAAGATCAATACAAAGGAGAACAAAAAGGTACTAGATTTTTCTCCTGTAGTCTTGTGCAATAATTCTCAGTCAACATTTGATCCTTTCACCCCACAGAAGTCATTCTTAATTAGCTGTCACCATTCCCATGTTTGTCCAGTGAATTTAAATGTATAAGTATCAACCCTAGTCATCAAAAAATTGCCCATAAAATCTGAATCTGGTCAATTTTACATTAACTTTTCTTGAGGTTCTTTATAAAAATAATCATTTTCTTGAACTCTAGTAAATGATATGCATGCTACTGTATTTAGGGAATTTGCTGATGTTTATAATTTACTTTAAAATGCATTTAAAAATAAGATGGATTAACAGATGGCTAGAAGGATGGATATGTGAAAAAACAACTATATTAAAATGTTCATGGTGAATCTAAGTGGTGGGTATACATGTATTCCCTGTGAATTCTATAACTTTTGTTCTATGTTTGAAATTTTTCATTAAAAATTTAAATAATCATCTAACTTATTTCTTAAAATTCTGTATGGTAGTCAAATGGAAAGGAAAATGAGAGCCCAATTATATGAATACTGACAAACTAGATGGGAGAAAACTCTATTTCTAACTCAAAATTGCCCCTGAGATTGTTCTGAGAGGATCATTTTACCTGAGTTTTAGAACTCTACTAAAGCCTTGTTTATTCCCTGAGTCTGTAGTGTTTCTTTTCTTCCTTTGGCCTTACAAGCCTAACACTAATCTCCACGTTTAAATTCTCCCAAAGATTTGCTCAGTGAAATAATTCATGAGACATGTGTGAGTCCCCATAAATTGGTTTCCCCTTTCCACACAGATGGTAAATTCTGGGCCCAGTCTTAAAATATTTCACATCTTCCTGCTCCACAAAAGTTCAGATTTACAGATCTCCTTTTGTCACACTTTGAATCTTAAAGGTTACTCTTTCTCTGTATATCTAACAGAGTTACTCTTTGGAGTTTTTCCTCCACATCTTCATCCCTGTCTCATTTTCTCTCCATCTCTTTGCTCTGCGAGGTCTCTCTCTCTATCACTTTCTTTTCTGTTGGTCTGTCTATGTGTCCCTGTCTCTCTCTGCCTGGAAATAAAAGAGAAACAGGGCATTCGCAAACATACAGGGAAACAAACTAGAGTTCCCACCTACCAAAATCTCCCTGGGAAAAGGAATTTCCTCCTACCTGGCAAAACCTTTTGGACTTGTTCTTTTAATTCGTCCTTCTGGTCTTCATCCCTTAAGAAGCTGTTTGAGCCTTGGGAATTCCCTAGAGTACAGGAAGGCTCAAGGGTACAATGACACATCAGCTTTTCCAGTATTTAATCTTCTCCTGGGGGAGAGGGAGGGGGGTGAGGGGAGGAGCAAAAAACGGTGTTTATGGTGACTGATGCATTGTTTTTTTCTCATGCGTGTTTTAACGCCATTAAATAAAAAGGGTCCTTCTGTAAACCCTGGTCTCAAAAATGCATACAAAAACTTACCAGGAGGAGCATTCTCAAAAAATAGTAATAATAATAATTAATAATAATAATAACAATAAAATATAAATAAAACTAGCCTTTTTCAAATTTAGTTAAAATTTCCTAGAATAAAAATTAATCCTAATTATCTTTATTTCAATGATTCAGTCTCCACCTGAAGTCTCTAGACTACGAGCCCCTTGAAAGCAGGAACTGGGTATAATTCATCTTTGAGTCAGTCACTCATGTCCCCTGCATATCCCCCAGCCAAGGCTCTTGTACATACTAGGTCTCAAAATAGTAGGTAAAAGGGATGGATGAATAGGGAGATGGATGGGTGGATAAATTCATGAAGGGGCCAATGATAAAAACTGTCTGTATTGATAACATTTACCAAGCAGGATAAAGCTCAAGTGTCTGTATTGATCTTGGATGTTCTAAACCAGCCCACCCCAACCAGGTTAGAGATCAGGATGGAGGAAATATGTAAGTACTTATATGTATATATACATGCATTAAACTAAGCATTAAGCGGCTATAACAAGAAACCTAACGACGAAGTTCATTTCCTTCTGTTCAAGGTGGGTATTCCAGGTCAGCAAGCAGCTTTCCTCCACACGGTCACTCGGGGACCCAGGCTGATATTCAACACGTGGCATCTGAGGTTTCTGCAAGTACCACCACCGTAGCCAGTGGGAAGGGTGAAAGAGCTAACCCTACAGACTTCCTCCTAAAAGAGCAAGGCAGAGGCTGCTCACATTCCTTCCACTCACATTCCACTGGTCAGAGCTCAGTGACACTGTCACATCCAGCAGCAGGGGCACGTGAGGTTTGGTTTCCTACCAAGCAACCATGCGCCCTGCTCAACTCTGTCACCGTAAAAGGAGAGAAAGAATGGAGGTGGAGGGGGGTTGGTCAGCTACCATCTCCATCACATTTTGTATACTTGTTGTTCACCATTATCTCAAAATCTGAAGACCATACTTGGATCCATTTCTGGCATAAGTACTCAAGGATATGGGGTCAAGTGAAGTTTCCCAAAATAAATTATTAATAGAAGGACAGTGTATCACCAATGGAGTTGAATTCAGGCTTCTCTGTGTTTTTCCAGGATTGCTAAATTTGACCTAAAACCTAGAGAGCCTCCTACACAGAAGATAGCTTCCAAAATGATAAGTTAGTTCATTCTTCATCAAGTGTTCCTTAATTATTCCTGATGTGGGGATAGCAGGAACAGAGCTTTGCTCTACCTGGAACTTCATATATAGCTAAGAAGCTTTAAGTCCTCACTAACTATTCTTAATTCCCTAAGGGAAATAATCAAGCCATTATATGTAATTCTTCAGTAAAAACAGTGAAGTTCAGATATTCAATGCCAACCAGCACTTTCAGTCTGTTGTGCCCTCCTGCTCAGGAAGTCATGTTTTCCCCCCTGACTCACCCACCTCATAGCATCCCCCTCTTCTGTCTCCCTTTCATTCCCCAAAGCAGTAGCTTAGACCCCAAGATAACTTTAGGCTCTTAAACTCTCTAACACAGACCCTGGTTAAGTAGCAAGGTCCTTATTTTTTCTGTTACTTCAGAACATTCACCATTCTGTTCTGCTCTGTATCCTCTTCTAGACCTTCAAGCAATATTCCTACTTCTTGTCTCCTCTTCTCCAATACGGGAGAAGCTTTCCATCTTCATTTGGGTTCCCCCAAAAGCAGACTCTGAGACAAGGACTTGGGCGTACATAATTTATTTGGAAAGCTATCCAAGGAAGGAAGAGAGGGAATATGGAAAGTTAGACCTGAAAGAATAAAAGCCAAAAAGCTTGCCTTGATGTGTATGTTGCTGTGGTAGGCAACTGAGGTTTAGTCTCTCTGGGAACCCTCTGAGAAATTCAGAATGGCCCTCAGAACCATCCTGGGGAGATACAGTTAGGATTTAGTCACTGAATGCCCAAATTCTCAGCACTTCCAAGCTGCCCTGTGAGCAGGCTGAGTAAGTAAACTCTCTCGGCAACTGAGAAAGCTCTCAAGTGGAAGACTATGGTGGGAAGCTGTGCACATGGTCAGAAACTGTCCACAGCTGCAGGGAGCTCAGAGATGCCCTGAGAGGATCTGGGGCATGGCATCAACAGCGTCTGCTACGTGTGCCAACTTCTTCACCTGGAAGTTTCCTCACCTTAAAATCTCAGATTCCGCCTCCCCCTCATTATTCTCCCCATGAGTTGAACCAAATTCCTAAGCTCAAAGTTCACAACTTCTTCCTCTTTGCTCTCGAAAACGTCTACGCCAAAACCCACTGTTGTCTTCACCCTTGCATACTGGGCTTGTTTCCTTCTGCAATGTTTCCGTCACTAAATTGTGAGCTGCTCAAGGATAGAAATTCTATCTCCTTTGCAAATATTAGTCCAAAGTAGGAGCTCCACAAATATTTGCAGAGTGAATAAATGGCAAATAATTGCCTAAATAATATACATAAATTTCAAAAGACTTTTAACTTCTCCTTGTGACTGACGTGACATTTCCACCTTAACTCACTCCTTGATGTTTAGTTACAAAAGCCATGTTGTTATTTCAAGAGAGACTCTGATCAAGTGTATATCGGAGGAGTGGAAGAGAATCGCTCTTGTGTGAAGCTTTGGGGATGGGGGGAATGCTTTTGTTAATTAACAAAAGGACATGAGAAAACTTGTTCCCTAAAAACATGGACTGTCAGAAACTGATGCTTGAAATCACATTTGGTGAGAATGAAACACCTCTTTTTTGCCTAGAGGATCTAAATCATTTTAATACAGAAAAACAGACTCTATTTCCAACCAAGGTGCCCAGCTTCAGATAAGGGTTTTAAACACAACATTCCACATTTATCTTAACTTTGTAGTTTCCAAGGAAACGGGACCCTGAGTTCTCATCTCAGCCCAGGCATGATGTCAACTCCCTTATACACCCCCCTGCTTCACTTTGAGTGAGCATAACACTGCTTTGTGGAAATTTTACTTAAGCCCCACCACCTCTCTAAATACTACACCAAACCTGAGTCTTCCTTTGGTGAGGTGCCCCTTGGGTGTGTGGTCCCCTTACTCAGCGAGTAACCTCATTGGATGACAACTGTCTCCTTGGTGGTTTTTATCAGACAGACGTTATCACCCTGGCCAATTTGTTTGTAGCACAGACAAATATATCAAGATTACTCGTCATTACCATGAAAAGCACTTAGAGATAGACACTGGGAAGACTGGGCAGGGAAACTCTGGTCAGGAGCTAAGCCATAATTTTTTTTTCCAATTAATTTTATTTTTTCAGTGTTCCAAGATTCACTGTTCATGTACCACACCAAGTGCTCCATGCAATATGAAAGCCATATTTTTTTAAAAGACCTTTAAAAGGCTTTGAAGGTATAATGGACTTCTGAGAAGGGCAAGTTTATATGATAGACCCAAACCTAGAGTCAAAGGGATAAAGAGAACAACCAAGACAAGGTGAAACATTCATTTACTCCTTGCCTACCTGGAATGATAGCCTCCTTATGAGAAGTTTCCATTCCACCCTCTGCTCCAGTGGGAGCTGGAGTCCCCATGCTATGATTGGTCCAGGAATCAGCATTTGACCCAAGGCTGACCAGTTAAAATCCTTCCTTAAAACTTTTCCCCCAACATCTCTGGTTATGAAGCTGTAAAGATAAAATGTTGAGTTTGTCTGCTGTCATGGTTTCAGCTTTGTGGGCAGCCAAACTGACCCCAGAACAGAGGAAAGCAGAGATGAAACTCTGGGGACATTCAAGTTGTTGTTGGTTTGTTTATTTTTTTAAGATTTTATTTATTTCTTTGACAGAGAGAGAGATCACAGGCAGGCAGAGAGAAGGGGAAGCAGGCTCCCCGCTGAGCAGAGAGCCCAATGCGGGGCTCAATCCCAGGACCCTGAGATCATGACCTGAGCGGAAGGCAGAGGCTTTAACCCACTGAGCCACCCAGGCGTGCCTGTTGTTGTTGGTTTTGGTTTTGGTTTTGGTCTTTGGTTTTTGGGTTGTTTGGGGGTTTGTTTGTTTCTTTGTTGTTTTGTTGGGTTTGGTTTTGGTTTTTTGGTTTTTTGTTTGGTTTTTTTGTTTGTTTGTTTGTTTGGTCATTTGTAACTGAGAATCATCATTACAACTTTTACATAGACACAATCCAAAACTTTTTTTATAATTTTTATATTGTATTTCTTACTTGCATTTTACTCCATCTCTGCAGATGCAGCCTGCACTTCTTTCCATCAATGAACAATGGATGGATAATTCAACATCTCTTCCAATTTTCTTTTGCTACCAGGAATTCTAGAGCCAAATACAATAACCAGCAGCAGCAAATGTTTCTACATTTTACAAAATTTAGCCCTGGAAGGGATCTTACAGATCATCTAGTCAAACCTCATTATTTTGCAGAGAAAACTTGAAGTCATAAAAGGTGATACGATTTGCCCAAGAGACACATAAACAATTAACAACTATATTCTTCAGTAACTGATCTCATCTACTCTACTGTCTTTATAATCTCTCTGTTCTTTTATCTGAAAACTGCCTTAAGTAGGCATCTCCATTTTCCTCCTTACTGATGGGAAGACAGATGGCAGAGGATGAAGGGATGATTCTCAGAAAATAGGGAGGGAAAAGGGCAGAGATAATGGGAATTTAACCAGGGAATTAATACTATTCAGATCTAATAAAACCTGGACATTTACCCAAGAGATAGAGTTCACAGTAATTCCAGAAAGGGAAGAGATTATTGGGGAGTGAGGGAGGGGAGTTTTAAGGCTGTCAAGAGAAGACTTGAGCTTGGTGCTATATGCAGGAATTCCTAAAAAATGTTTATAGCTGTAGTTCTCTAAAAATTTAAAGATATTTCCTCATAACTAATAGAGTGAATTAAGCAATGCTAGTCACAAATTTATAACTTAGTGTATTCAGTTAGAAATATATAGCAACCAGCCTGTGGCAGAATCTCAGATGTAAGCCACCCCTCACAAGGGTAAGAAATAGCAAGAGGGGAAATGATGCAAGAAATGTCATCTGTGATTCATAATGTCTTTGTGAAGCCTTCAGGAGCTAAGATATTAGCAGCCATAAAGAGGGATGACTGTCAACTCTATGAGCCAATATGTGACCCTATTTAGGAAGAACATGTACATATTGGTGTTTAAACTAGCTTTAGTTGGTGACATCAGACTTGTCTCCCTCTCAAATTCCTCTTTTAAATTTTTTTTAAAGATTTTCTATTTATTTATTTATTTGAGAGAGAGAGAGCGAGCACAGATCATATTGATCTCATAAGATGGCAGAGGAGGAGGAACCTAAATATCATCAAGTCCAGTTCAGCTAGATAGTTATCATTCTGACACCTACATTCTGACACCTACAAACTCAATAGGAGATCAAAGAGAAGAAGAGCAGCAATTCTAGGAACAGAAAATCGGCAACTTTCCAGGATGTAGGATGTGTGGAGAAATGACTCCAAGGCAAGATATGGGAAGATAGACCGCAGGGGGAGGGGCCTGCTCCCGGCAAACCACAGAGTAGTGGAGCACAAAATCAGAACTTTTAGAGAAGACAGAAAGAAATTGAGGAACCAAACATAAACAAATAGCCAAACTTCATATAGTCAAAGCCTGGACTTTTTGGCCATTCATATAATATCATTTTTAAAACTATACCCAGAATATTCAGTAATTTTGTTACACAACTTCATAACTTCATTAGGCTACAGGGCAAGAGATCCAAACCCACTCTAGGAGAAAGAGAATTTGCTTTGTGTCTTTATCTGCTAAAGTCACATATTTAATATTTATTTGGATAACATTTGTGCCAAAACTTCCTCAAAAAAATTAAAAAGTTAAGTTTTCATGGTGTGACTAATGAATAACAACAGGATCAAGAGATCATATTAGAAGTCCACTCCCCTGAGGGATGTCACTCTGGAGACTAAGCATGGGGTGGAGCCCTCACGGGGACAGTGTGGTCTCAGGACCCGTGGGGTCACAGAAAGACCAGGGGTGTGAGTGTGGCAGGGCTCCCAGGAATCAGATTGGGGAAGCCAGTTGCAGAGATGGAGCTGCACAATGGGCTCTCAGCTCAGGATTAATTTAAACCATCATCCAAGGCACAGTCGGGCCACTGCTCTTCCAGCAGGGACCCAACAAGTGGCAGGTCCGAGGAGACTCACCTTCTTCCTCTGAGAGGAGCGGCGTGGGAGCGCACTGCAGGAATCAGCTGGGTTTGGAGACTCCAAACAGGGCCGTTCGCCAGAGATAGAAATGCTCAGTCACAGGCCAGGTGAGCTCGGAGCACAGCTGAAGAGCAAGGAGACAGGAGTGACCACTTTTCTCCGAGGGCATACTGAGGCATGGGGCCCTGCTCTCGGCTCCTCTAGGCCAGAGACTGGGAGGCCGCCATCTTCCTTCTCCGCCTCCAAAGCTGTACGGAAAGGGTTCAGGGAACAAAAGCTCCCGAGAGAAACTGAGCAGATTGCCTGGCCCCTGGCAACGGCGGTGCAATTCCGCCTCAGGGCAAAGACATTTGAGAATCGCTGCAACAGGCCTCTCCCCCAGAAGATCAGCAAGAACATCCAGCCAAGACCAACTTCACCCATCATTGAGAACTGGGGAACTCCAGAGCCAGGGGAAAGCAACACAAAGAATTCATGGCTTTTTTTCCCTCAGGATTCTTTAGTCTTTCAAAGTTAAATTTTTTTATTTTATTTTTTTATTCTATTTTTTAAATTTTCCCACTTTCCTATTTTAACATTTTTTAACTATTTTATCTTACAAATACCTTTTTAAAAATCTTTAATTTTCATTGTTATAGTCATATTCTATACCTTCATTATATTTAACCTTATTTTTTGTATAAATATAGGGTTTTTTTCTTTAAAATTTTGAGATACAGTTTCTTCTTTTTTTTAAGATTTGATTATTTATTTATTTATTTATTTATTTATTTATTTGACACAGAGAGAGAGATCACAAGTAGAGAGGCAGGCAGAGAGAGGTGGGGGTGGGGGGAGCAGGCTCCCTGCTGAGCAGAGAGCCCAATGTGGGGCTCGATCCCAGGACCCCGAGATCATGACCTGAGCTGAAGGCAGAGGCTTTAACCCACTGAGCCACTCAGGCGCCCCAAGATACAGTTTCTTCTCATAGATCAAAATATACCTTAAATCTAGTGCATGGCTTTGTTCTAGTCTCCAGCCTAATCACGTTCTTTCCTCTTTTCTTTTTTCAACCAACTTCTTATCTTATCAATTCCTTTTTTTAGAATCTTTTTTAATTTTCATCTTTACAGTCAAAGTCCATCACTTCATCGTGTTACCCTTATTTTGTATATATGTTTTTCTTTCTTTAAAATTTTGGGAGGTAGTTTCTTCTAACAGACCAAAATACACCCAAAATCAAATGTGTGGCTCTGTTCTATTCACCAGTCTAATATACACATATATTTTTTCTTTTTTTCCTCCTTTCTCTTCCCCCAGTTTTGGGTCTTTTCTGATTTTGTTAGTGTATATTTTTCTGGGGTCATTGCTACCCTTTTAGTATTTTGTTCTCTATTTTGTTCTCTCATTCATCTATTCTTACCTGGATAAAATGCCAGGGTGGAAAAACTCACCACAAAAGAAAGAACAAGAGGCAGTACTGATGGCTAGGGATTTAATCAATATGGACATTAGTAATATGTCAGAACTAGAGTTCAGAATGACAATTATCAAGGTGCTAGCTGGGCTCAAAAAAAAAAGCATGGATGATACTAGAGAATCCCTTTCTGGAGAAATAAAATCCCTTTCTGGAGAAATAAAAGAACTAAAATCTAAACAAGTTGAAATCAAAAAAGCTATTAATGAGGTACAATCAAAAATGGAGGTTCATGGGGCACCTGGGTGGCTCAGTGGGTTAAAGCCTCTGCCTTCAGCTCAGGTTATGATCTCAGGGTCCTGGGATCGAGGCCCATGTCGGGCTCTCTGCTCAGTGGGGAGCCTGCTTCCCCCCCTCTCTCTGCCTGCCTCTGCCTACTTGTGATCTCTCTCTCTCTCACTGTCAAATAAATAAATAAATAAATAAATAAAATCTTAAAAAAAAGAAAAGAAAAAGAAAAAGAAGGTGACCAAGTAAGAAAAAAGTAAGACAGGGAGAAAATGAATCAAAAACTCTGGGCTGGAGAAAGGAAGAAGAACTGAACACAGGACTTAGCACTGAGCTTCCTAACAGGGTAAGTGTTGTGTGACTGGTCCGGAACAGTGCCTCAAAACCCTCCTGGTCCACCCCAGTGACACTGCATCCAAATAGTATGACACTTGTGAGCCTTGTCATGTTCATAACCTTCATCCTGAACTGCTCACCTCAGCTCTTCTAGGGCTTGTCCTCTCAGTTGGCATCTGATATGTGTAACTCTTAGCCTCTTGACTGGCTTCCTATTTATTGCTTCAGCTTACTCCTCAGACCTAAAAACGCTTAGTATGCTTTGCCAAAACATTATTTGAAGGTTATCATAATTCTCCTATGAATAGATAACAAGCACAATCAACATTTTATTCAACTCATTAACATGCAAACCAGCAGAAAGAGAAATCCAGTTCCATGAGGATATGAGAAATTTCATTTATATAGTCAGCGGAGAAAATGAATGGTAAAATAAGAGTGCCAACTCAGATACAATGTTGATTCATGCCCCACGAGGTGATAATACCTTAATGTCTGGGTTATCTTCTCTACTGGACTAGAAAAAAAAGTCTCTTCTTAATTTAACGCAACTTCATCTCTAACTTTTCAAAGCTATAAAATAAATGAGATCTAATCAATTTGTGAATAGCAAACCAAACAAAATTCTATTCCCTGAGACTCAGATGACTCTGAGGCAGGCTTAGACCTGTTTTCCCTCTGATGGCATAGCCAGAAGCAGCCCTTGTACTTCCCACTTGCACGTGTGCACATGACCTTGCCACACATTACAGCTGAGGGAGAGCCATGAGATTTGCTCTAGTCGTCCGGATGCACAACAGTAGCATGCCAGTTCATGGGTGAAGCAAAAAGTTCCCAGACCCTGCAGACCAAAGGATCTCAAACATGAATAGTTATAAAATCCTCTGGGGCTTCTCACCAAAATACTAGCCAATAGGATCCAACAATACATTAAAAGGATCATCCATCATGATCAAGTGGGATTTATTCCTGGGATGCAAGGTTGGTTCAACATCCGCAAATCAATCAATGTGATTCAATACATTAATAAAAGAAAGAACAAGAACCATATGATACTCTCAATTGATGCTGAAAAAGCATTTGACAAAGTACAGCATCCCTTC
>JAQQSY010002970.1:0-13306 GCA_028646535.1 Procyon lotor
GGGATTCGGGGGGTGGGGGGGAACCAGGCCAGGCCGAGACCCCGACAGCAGTGGCCCTCCCTGAGTCCCAGGCTCCCGGGTCCCCACGGCCGGTCCCGCCCCCTCCGCCGCTGGTGGCAAGATGTGCCCGCCGCGCAACTTCTAGGAAACCGAGTCGCGCAGCGCCTCACCTGCCAGCATTAACTTTATCTCCCAAGGGAGAAATTAGCCCCATTGTCCTTTTATCTTTTAAAACAAATGAGGAAAGTTATCCTTGGCTGCCGCGCGGGGTCTGATGTACCCACAAAGACTGAGAACTGAGAGTTGGTTAAACTCGTTGCAGAAGATCAGGACGTTCCTGGAGCGAGTGTGTCCCGGGAGCTTCCTGGCGGCGTCGCCATATCTGTTTTACCCCTTCTTGCGTTTTGGGCATTAGGCGCCCGTCGGAACCGGACGTAGCCCCTGGCAGCCGGTCCGCCGGGGGCTCGCTCGTGTCCCGCGGTGAAAGCCCCGCCGAGCCCGGGAGCTGCTAGGCGTTGGAGGCAGCGCGGAGAGCCCCGCTATTCGCCCTTGCATTCTGGGAGGTCCCTGGACCTCAGTTTCCTCATCTGGAGAGGATCGTCCCTGCCTTTTAAGGCCACACAGTATTTTGCACACTCTGAGCTCCTAAGCGAGCTATTAATATTATTTCCAGAATTGGGCCAAGACCGGAAAAATGCCCGGGGGAGCAGAGGCCTCCGGCCAGGTCATGCTTGGGGCGTTTTTAAAAGCGCTTGGAATGTGTTTGTGCCCCGGCCTGGAGGTTCTATTTAAAGGCTCTGTGGCCGGCACTGTGTGGCCAGAGCCCGGTCCCCTTCCTGAGGCTGGGCTACCGGCCAGCCTCCGCCTCTGTGGAGGTCAGTGGAGGCTGGTACCCAGACCCTCCCTGCCTCCCCACACCCTGATGTCCCTGGCTTCCAGGTGTTCTCTGGGGTTCACGCCTGGTGGGTCTAATTTGGGTAATTAAGGAAGGCTGAGTTCTGAGTTTCCGGCAAAAAAAAAAAAAAAAAAGTGCGTCAGGGGTGGATGGAAAAGCAGTGGGTGACTGGTTTGTGAGCCCCTCTGATTTCTTCCTGGGGAGGGCTGCTCTGGCTCCTTTGCTCCCATATCCCAGCACTTCCTCCCAGTCCAGCTGGATTGGGGGGAGGGGGATGCATCTTGGGGACCTCTGTCCTCAGGGTGCTTTGAGGTGACTTGGACTTCTTTTATTTATGGTATTGCTTTTTTTTTTTTTTTTCTGCAGTACAATCTTTGAAAGGATAAGTTTGTGTGCTGCCTAAGGGTAATGCGGGGAGTCCACACAGGGTCTTCGAGCAAGGCGGCATCGGTGACGAAACGTGGTCAAACTAAAGGGAGGGCAGTGTGTGGTCGGGGGGCCCAGCCTGCGCGTGGCACTACATGTTGGTTCTCCAGAGCTGTGGTGTGTGAGGCAGGATTGGAGGTTGCGTTTTCTGTCACTTTCAACCAAAATTGGCATAAACAAAAAGGAGGTCAATTGGCTCACAGTTGGCGTCAGGTATGGCGGGACCTAGGCGCTCCGATGATGTTGTCAGTGCTAAGCTTCTCGTTTTCTCTCTGTGTTGTCCCCATTCTCAGGTGGCTTATCCCTGGTGGTGGCAGGCTGGTCACAGCAGCTCCAGTAAGTCCAGAGGGAAAGAGTAACCACAGCAAAGGCCTTATTGTGTCTCTCTCCCTTTTTAGCTTTACTATTGTTTCTTATTGGCTCTGAACCAATTGCTGTGGCCAGGGGAATTTGTGGCTGCCATTGGCCAGGCCAGAGCCACGTGCCCCACCCCTAGCAGCGGGGGTTTGGAGGTGGGGGAGAATGGCTTTCACAGGCTCCCTCGGGGCTGTTGCTCGGTCAAGTGCTGGTTTGGCTGTGAATGACCTTTGTAGGTCATCTTGGACCCAGAGTGTGGGCAGGCTCAGGCCTGCTGCTCCGTTCCCCCCCAGCCATGCCTATGCTGTGTCCAGACCGGCAGCTCCTGTCATCAGGGAGTGGGATCTGAGGCCAAAGCTGGTGCCTAGAAACCTTCCTGGGGATCACCCCCTGTGTCCAGATGGCAGGAGAGGCAGAGCGTCCCCTCCGGTTAGAGTCGGCTGGAGACACCAGTGCGGCAGGGGGAACAGTGTCCCCTTGGGATTCGGACAGACATAGGGCTGACGAGGCCTAGAATCTGTGACCCTGGGCAAGCTGCACAACCCCTCTGAGTCTTGGTTCTCTTGCTGGTGAGGTGGGCACAACGGCTCCCCTCCCGTGAAGGCCAGGTAGCTGCTGTGGGGCCTCTGGAAAGTTCTGCCTTCTTTCCCCACTGTGTTTGGAAAGGGCCCCTTGAACCTGGTGTCAAAACCCAGTTGTGCGTCATTAGTGTGGGGAGGGTGGGGACATAGCCCCCTTATTCTGGGGTCCTTAGCCGTGACTGTGACCGCAGGGAGAGTTGCTCAACCACTTCCGCCTTTTAATCAGAATGGGGGCAGTTGTTCCTTTCAATGGGTTTTGGGGAGATGAATCGGTGACCTGCTGAGATGGCATGTGACCTAGAAGGGGGGAGCCCTTTGCTGCAGACCGGCAGCCCCCCCCACTGGCTCCAGCCCTGTGTCCCTGTGCCTGACCCCAGCTTCAGGTACCCCAGAAACAGGGATTGCATGCCTCCCTGCCCCCCAAGCTTCAAACTCAGCACCCACTCTGAGCTCCTTGGTTTTCCCTCTGGGACTATCTGCCTGTTTCTCCCACCCGGGAGGCAGCTGGGACGTGCCTGTCCCTACCGCACCAGGGTCAGTGGGTCCTGGGTTGGGAGATTTGTTACCTGGCTCCTTCTGACCCGGCTCAGCACGTGGCAGGGCCTGTAGGTGATGGACCAAACCCCTTCCCGGCCCAGCCCTCATTCCCTGATGGCCCTCTTTAGTGGGTGCTTCTTCCTGCTGTCCTGCAAGACTTAAAAAAAAAAAAACAAGAAACCCAGCAACTTTTCAACTATGCATAGGGAGGTCCTCTTGAAAACCCCACTGCTCAGTCCTCTGTACCCACGCCCACTCCTGCAGGGACCCCTAGCTGCAGCTGCTTTGGCCCCTCCCTGAGGGCGGGGCCAGGAATCCCCTAACTGGGGTCAGGGGGCTCCTATGCTGCCTTGAGGAGCCCTGCCCATCTGACCCCTCCCTGACTCCTCCCTGCCCTGGAGGGTGTCAGCCCGGCATCGGCCTGCTGGCGCCACTCATTACCTTGCTTCTGTCCCCAATCAAAGCGTGGCCTCTTCTTCCCTTTTCCTTTTTCCTTTGCTTTTCTTCGCGTAAAGAAATAAAAGCATAAGTGTGTTAAAAATCCCGGCTTGTTTCCCATCGCCTGGCTTTCAGCCCACTAAGGAAGAGCAGGAACGCGGAGGCAGGTTTCCTGGGTTCAGACCCTGACTCTACCACTTGCTACAGGGAAGGTGACTTAAAAGCTCTGTGCCTCAGTTTCCCCTTCTGTCAAGTGAGGGTGAAACAGTATAGGCCTTGTGGGGTTACTGTGGGGACTAAATAAGCTAATGCATGTGAAGCAGGTAGCTCGATTCTGGGCCCATGGTGAGGGCCCCGAGGTCTGTGTTGCTCAGTTTCAGACTGTCACACCCCTGTCATTTTGGTGGATGTGCAAATTTTGTGTTGTCCTTTTTTGCTTAATAATTCAAAACCAGGGACGCCTGGGTGGCTCAGTCGGTTAAGCGTCTGCCTTCGGCTCAGGTCATGATCTCAGGGTCCTGGGATCGAGCCCCGCGTTGGGCTCCCTGCTCAGTGGGGAGTCTGCTTCTCCCTCTGCCCTCTGGACAACCCCCCAACTTGTGCGTCTGCGCTCTCTCTCTCTCTCTCTCTCTCATACACACACACACATAAATCTATACAATCTTTTTTTTTTAAGATTTTATTTATTTATTTGAGACAGAGAGAGAGCACAAGCTGGGGGGTGGGCAGAGGGAGAAGGAGAAGCAGGCTCCCTGATGAGCAGGAAGCCCCATGTGGTCCTCAACCCCCGGACCCAGGGATCATGATTTGAGCCGAAGGCAGAGGCCTAACTGACTGAGCCACCCAGGAGCCCCTAAATATGTAAAATCTTAAAAAAAAAAAAAAATTCAAAACCACTTTGCAATGTCTGAACTATCCTCTGACGTTGATTTCTCCCACAGTTTGAGCTCGAGCGTGGCGCCCTGGCAGCTTGCTGAGTGAGTGCCCACGGGGGCTGTGCCCCCACATTGGTCTTCTGGGCTCTGTGGGTGGGGGTTACGCAGCCACTGCTGGGGGAGTGGAGGAGTGTCCTAGGGCTGCTGGGACAAGATCACCGAAACTCAGTGGCTTCAAACAGTGTGGACGTGTTCTCCGGCCTTCCGGAGGTTGGCACCTGAGCACAGGGTGTGGGCAGGACTCTGCTAGCTACGGAGCTTCAGGAAAGAATCCTTCCATGTCTCTTGTAGCTCCTGGTGGTCGCCAGGAGGCCTTGGCACCCCTCAGCTTATAGGCGCCTATGACAACTCTGTGCTAGTGTCTGCTCAAGTGTCCTTGATGTTCTTGATGACTTCAGGACACTAGTCAGTGGATCTGGCCTGACTGATCTGGGATAGCTTCATCTTTGTTCAATTTATTACGTCTGCGACGATCCTATTTCCAAATAAGATCACAGTCTGAGGATCTGGGTGGCTGTGAATCGGGGCTGAGGGGGACACGCTATTCAACCTGTTACTGCAAATGAGTGGAGCTTCCTAGTCCGTGTGGCCCCATGAGTGTCTCCTCCTGGCCTCCTGAGTGGAGGGAGTCGGGGGTGGGAGGGGAGAGGCCCCCATATTGGAGGATGTCAGAGCCTTAAACAAAGCCAGCATGATTCCCTACCCCCAGCAGAAGGTGGGGGTCAGTCTTCCTAAAGCCCCGTCCTAATGACACGGAGTGGCCATCCAGGTACAAAACACAAAACCAGTGGAAAACCCCCAACCCACACCAGGAGCACACTTACTTTCAGCAAGAATTCCTGTTTAATCAGAGTTTCTAGATGCAGGCTCTGGTGTTGCCTTAGTTCACGCAGAACCTGACCTGACGGGTAGAAAGTGTGCCCATTCAGGGTGAGAGAAAGAGAGAGTCATGAAGATACTGCAGAACGGGCTTTGATCTTTTACATTTGATTTTCCTACTTGAAAGTGTTTTGTTAAAATAAAAAAAAGAAAGAAAGGGAAGGAAGGAAGGAAGGAAGGAAGGAAGGAAGGAAGGAAGAAAGGAAGAAAGAAAAGAGAAGAGAAAAGAAAAAGTGCTTTGCTTAGGGATTTCTTACATTGTCAAGGTTTGGGGAAAAACCTGGGCCCCCCTAGCCTGCGAGCATGTTGGGGTCTTGGGCTGGGGGGTCACTTGTCTTGGCATCCTTAGGGCCGCCCGCGGCACACGAGCCTGGCTCCCAAATGGTGTGTTATAGGAGGAAGAGAATTTTCGAGTGAGTGTAGGAAGCCCGAGGCGTCATCTGCCTGGCCAGAGAAAGTTCGCTCTTCATTTCCAAGTGTGTTACTGGATAGCCCGAGCCAAGAGAACAGTGGCCTGATTTTAAATGAAGAGCGAGAAGGCCCAGAAGAACCCGACTCTGTCTGTGTGTGTGTCCAGGGCTGTAACTCGAGCTGGTGGAGGTTAAGCCTAGACAGGAAACTTTAATTACCCCCCAGGCTTCTCCAGGGGCCTCTGCAGAGGGAGGTACCGGGGGCAGCCCCTGACGGGCAGGACCCAAATGCAGCAATCTTGAAATGTGCCCGCGATGTTTTTGCAGCTTTACTCTCGAAGCCTGCGCTCCAGCTCCCCGAAGAGAGGGTGGGGAGAGGAGCATTTGGCTCTGAGAGCGTCTTTTTATGGAGAATCCGAAACGGTGATGTCACAGCCGCCCTTCCAAACCCGGCATCTCGGGGAAAGGCAAGGATGTCGTGGAACTAGGGAGGGAGAAAGGGGTGTAGACTTGGAGGGAGGCGTTTGTTGTAGAGGTGAGGTTGAGGAGCTTTACTGGAGAGGAAGGGGAGGAGGGGGAGAGACGGGACCCACTCTCAGCTATGTCTTTTGAGTGAATTGACTTCGAAGGTGGGAAAGGTGCATGAAAATAAACAGAAGCCAGTGCTTTTCTCCCCTCTTGGGGAAAGGCAAGAGCTTCCGACTCCCAATTGCGGCTTCAGTCCACAGCGACCCGCCTTCGACTTGACATTCCCTCACCTGCGCTAGGTTTGGCACCTTTGACCCTGGCTGTCTGATGGCAACGCAGGAGAACCCTGGGGTCTCCTGAATTCCTGGGGGGCGTTCAGCCAGAACCCCGGCTGGCTTCCGTTTTGAGGCCTTGGCTTCTGGCACAAAAGGCACCTTGACTGGGAGCTAGAACTATTTCTCAGATCCCTTCAAGCATAGCTGTCTCCATCCGCTGGCCTTGGAGGGGGCTGGAAGGGTGTGCCGCACTTGCTGGCCGCGAGACCTATGCAGGGACTTTCTTCCTTCTTCCCTGCTCCCCTCGTCTCTCTCTGGGAAGTCTCCACCCTCCTTACGGAGCCTTCCCGTGCAATGAGAACTTGAATAAGAGAAATTTGAAATGGAGCGATCAATCGAAGTTGAAATTCAGTGGGTTATCAAAATCTTGAATTATGCAAAAACCATCCTTTTCCCTTTTTCCCTTGCACGCTCAGGTTATAAGTCCCTGCTCTTCGAAGCTATGAGGTCTAGGGGACTCTAACTTTGTGTATATTCTAGTCCCGTTGTACCCCAAGTCCAGCTGGTAAATAGAAATCCCTTCTTCCGTTGCGTTGGAGGAGGGTCTGATTTCCCCTGGGCTATGGTCACCGCGTGTGGTTCAGGATGTGGCTGAGCTAGTGGGTCTCTAAACATGCGCTGAGCGGCTGGGGTCTTGGGAGCGGTGGCTGCTGGCTGCTCTGTGAGCCGGGGAGGAGGTGCTCCCCGGAGGAGCCCGGCACACGCTCTAGGTTCGGCACATGTCCATCTTCAGTTTCCTGCTTCGTGAAGATCTGTGCCTCATGTGTACCCTCACACGGGCGCTCACACACGCTCCCCCTTGCACACTCAGGGCTCGCATCCCTAGAGCTTCTTTTGGCTCCTATGTCCCTCAGTGTTGGTGATCAAAGAACGCCGTTGGTCCTAAATCCTAGGTGCTCCTCTGCAGGGGCCTCTGAGTCGTTGGGGCAAGGGCCACACCATCCTGCAGGATGAAACCTGATTTGCGGTCAGCCACCTGCCAAGAAAATGCACCCCAGACATGGACTTGTTGGTTCCGAGGCTGCATGACCTTTTGTGACGCCTTCCCCGGTATTCCCAGCTCTGGGGTCCCACGGCCAGCAACGTCTATACATTTGCTAACTGTAATCCACGGTGCTGCCATGATGATGGTGGGGATGGCGGGGGCGAGCCTCCTTCTTACCTACTGTGCTGATTGTGTCCCCATTCACTCTTCACTCATTCAGCAAAGCGCCTGTCGGGGGCTCGTTATATACAGATCGATCCGGAAGGATCACTGGTCCTTGGGAAGCTCAAATAAACTTAACAGGGAGCCTGATTTAGATGATGCTGCTTGACCAGGAGGAATGCCAGTCCTGGAAAAGCATCCACTACGCCTGGACAGGACACTTCGTGGGGCCCAGCAGCTCCTTGTGACGATGCTGGGGGCGCTGTAACTCCAGGCTGCTGCATTCGGGGGGTAGGGGGTCCTGGTCTTTCTGGATGAGCCAGGGAAGCGCAGCCAGCCAGAACTGGGAGGGGATCCAGGTCCTCGAGACAGGGAAGCACTGAAGGCCCTGGGACCCTTCAGAGGGTTCTCGAGGTGGAGGGTGGCAGCAGGCAGCTTGGAGAGTGGGGTCGGGGGGACCCACTCGACCATGGTGGGCACAAAGAGAGGAGACTCCAGCTTTGGCTCAGTGTAGAGAAGAAAGCTTTCTCTTGGTTGGAGTTGCCAAGAGATGGAAAGAATTATCTGGAAGGTGTTCAGCCCTTTTCTCTGGGGCTTCCGTGGGATGCGGGTGGTCTGACTTCTTGGGGCGGGGCTTCGGGAGGCTGGGGGTCGGACTGTGTGACCTTCTAGTTTCCTTCGAGGCCCCTGGTGGGCAAACTCCTTCAGGAAGGGGTCAGAGAGTAAATCTGCTAGGCCTGTGGGTCCTCGGGTCCCTGCTGCCACTGCGAGGCCGAAGTGGCGGGTTACAGTACCCACCGGCGAGGCCGTGTTGCAGTCAGATGGGCAGCAGGATTTGGCCTACAGGCTGTAGTTCTAGGCGTTTAAGTCCCTCCAGAGTCCTCTGAATCCCAAGCCCTGGGACTCTGGGCTGGTCTCTCTCAGCCCCTTCCTGGGTTTCGCTCCCTGAAGCAGGCCTCAGGGCCTGAGGGGAAAAGAGGCTGAAGCAGAAGGGGACGGCGGAGGGAGCCTGGAGCCCTGGCCACAAATGCATCTGGGTCTTTTTTTCTTTTTTTAGATTTTATTTATTTATTTGACAGAGAGGAGAGAGATCACAAGTAGGCAGAGAGAGAGGGGGAAGCAGGCTCCCCTGCTGAGCAGAGAGTCCAATGCAGGGCTCCATCCCAGACCCGAGATCATGACCTGAGCCCAAGGCACCTGCTTAACCCACTGAGCCACCCAGGCGCCCCATGCATCTGGTTCTTTTGCCAGCAAGGGGGGCCGGCAGCTGGCACCCCGCAGCTGGGGTCCCCAGTATGACACCATCCCCTGGGAAGGGCTGCCTGGTGTTCATTCCCCTGAGAGGTTGTCCAAGGTGTTTGAGCCAGGCTGTGGATAAGCCCTAGAAAGCCTTAAAAACTCCAGATGAAAAGGAAAAGCTGAAGCTAACTTGGTGGCAGAGACCTTGGCCTTGGGCCCAGTGAGAGAAGAAAGCTTTCTCTTGGTTGGAGTTGCTGAGAGATGGAAAGAATTATCTGGAAGGTGTTCAGCCCTCCCTGAGCCCAGGGGCTGGAGCAGGAGGAGCTCTTCACCTCAGATCTTCGGGCCCTCTGAAATCATGTGTCCAGATGCAGGTGGCCCTTTGCTGAGGGGAATCCGGCTTCTCGATGGGGTTTAAGGCCCATTTCCCCAAAGCTGAGACCCACTGGTCTGAAGGGAACAGACGAGAATCTCACAACTAAAAATGACTTTTTGTTGTAAAAGTTTGAGGTCCCTGTTCAAAATAACAAAGATACCGACTCGAGAGAGGAAGCCCGATGGTGTTCTCTTCCCAAGGGTCGCTGCCATCAGATTAGGTAGCAATTCCTGAACATGCGTGTTGAGACTGTCTATGCCGTTCTCCTCGTGTGAGTCAGAGGCCTTTGGCCCAAGTGATGGAAAACCCTGCCCTGAGCTCATCAGTGATGAATCGTCTCGTGTAACATGGAGCCCGGAGGACAAGGGTGGCCCTTGGGCATGCTGTGCTTGGCTGCTGCTGTCCGAGCTATGGGTCCGGCCCTCCACTCCCCTCCTGTCCTGGGGTTGCCTTCACCGGGGGGCCGGTAGCAAGAGGGCAGCTCCCCAGGTCCCACAGAGGTGTGACAAAATCAGAGGCAGGAAAGACCTGTGGTTCTTCTAAACAATGAGGAAGTCTTTCCCGGACAGATCCCGTAAGCCAGCCCCTGGCATCCCCTTGGCCAGCACTGGGTCATGGGCCCACCCAGGCCAGTCGGTGACTGCCCTTCCCTGAGGGGCAGGGACCTGGCCAAAGTGGGGGTTCTGGAAGGGAGGGGTGGGGCCCAACCGTGCCCCTTTTGGGCCTTTTCCTGACCATGGCTCTCTTGTGTCCATCTTTGTTTTTGTATGTGCAAGAAGGGCTTTGAGAAGCAGGCTTGGATTCTAGAGACCAGGCGGGGAGGAGCCCATTACTGGGGGCTCTCAGCCCGAATGTCGAGGTCTCTGCCCTGGGACACTTGCTGCCATTTTAATCAAGAGCCCCTTTGATCTGTCTCTTTGCCTGTGCTTGTAGGTCCCTGGCAGCTAAGAGTATTGTGTATTTGGGGTGGGGGGTGGGGGTAGGGGGTGGGGAGGCGGATGGGTCTGTGTCAGCTGTCCTCCAGGCCAGCTTTCATAAAGCTCCTACTTTTGCCCCAGGTAACCCTTCCACCTGACAAAGAGCTTGGCTGAACACCCCCCACCTTGCCTCTGGGTTCGGAGGGCCCAGCTGGCTTCCTTGGGCAGAACCGCTGATTACATTCCTAGTCAGCTTTGTCTTTGAGAACTGTTTGCTGACGCCTCCCTGATCCCAAGCCCCCCTCCCAGGCTCCCTGTGTTCTCTTTATCATCATGACTGTCCTGTCTCTGGTTTCTTCTCCTATTAGAAGGGTCTCCAGGTGCAGAGACAGTGAAAGCCTGGGGCCGGCCGCCATCTTGGCTGGGAGTCCCGGGCCTTGACATCTCCTTCCTTTTAGCGGCTCCTAGTGTTGTGTTGCTAAGGGCCCCTCTGTTGTGCGAGGGGTGGGTGGGCGGATGGGTACGTGGCGGGGTATCCAGGCCTTGTTTTCTTGTCTGTCAGTCTTAGCCTGGCTGCCCCATTCGGTTGCAGGATGGAGGTAAATTCTTTGGTTCCGGGGGTAAAGGCTGGGTTGCTGGTGCCAGGAGCAGCCTCCTTGTGCCAGTTCCTGGTTCCGGGCCAGGCAGAGCCTTAGTGTGGAGGGGCCAGGGCGGGGAGCGGCGGACTCCTTCCGGTGTCACTGGGGTCTGATTCTGAAGTGGTGAGTGGTATTGTCGCTGCCTGGTCTGTCCCCCTGTGGGTGGGCTATCCGTGCTTTGCCTTCTGCCGGCTTGGATCAGATTTGCAGGAAGTAGGAGGACATTGTCCAGGACCTACAACCTGTGTCCCCGGGGCTGGCCCCTCGGCTCCTCCTGGTGGGAAGGATGGACCGAGGCTGCGGCTGATGCCAGCTCTGGGGGTAGACACCTCCGAGGGGGGATCCCGGGCCGCCCGGCACGGCTCAGGGAACACTGCTGGGCCTGGGGCAGCAGGCCTGGCATCAGCCCCCTACTGACAAGACGTGGCTGCTGACCATCCCAGCTCTATGCCCAGGGGGACCTGGTGAGCTCTGCCTTGGCCTTGGAGAAGCGCTGACCCCCGATCCTGCCCAGCGCTGCCCCTCTTGGCTTCAGTGACAGGGTCTCTGTCCCCTCCCTACAGGCCTCATGCTTCCCCCACCCCACCCTGTAATGGTCAGCTTTGTTGAGCACTGGGCTCCCCCCAAAACACCGAATGGCCCCCACTTGTCGAGGACCTACTGTGCGCAGGCACTGCTCTGAGCATTTACGTATCATGACACTGAGGTGGGTACACTTAACCATCCCCCATTTCACAGGTGGGGACACTGAGGCAGGGAGAAGCTAGGTCACTTGCCCAGCATCACACATCACGTAAGTGGTGGGACTGGGCTTCGAACCCAGAAGGCCTATACTCTTGTTCCCTGTGCCACTAGCCTCTCGGTGTCATTCCCACCACCGCCCCCATCGTCTCAGGCTCCAAACCTCAGCCATCCGTGACACACCCTCCCTTGCATAGCCAGGCCCGGCCCGGGGTGGCACAGCCTCTGTCAGCTTCCTGACCACCCGGCCGGGGGCAGCCGGCTTCCCCCATCCGTCTTCCATGTTGCGATCTCTTGCCAGAGCCCAAACCTCATTACCTTGCTTCCCTCTGCGTGTGGGGGCAACATACCACATTCAGTAGCTCCCAGTTGCCTGTGGGATGAGGCCTAGGCTCCTCATGATGGCCTGTAAGGCCGGGCCCAGTTGGCTCCCCTCTTACTGGGTTGTTGCCTGACCCTCCCCCCGACTCTCCCATACCCCCCGATTTCCAGTTGATTGCACTTAGTTATGGCCGATGCTTGTGACGTTCCCCTCCCTTTCACAGTGTTTGCCTTAGGAAAGCAGAGATGCTTGAATGTGCCTAACTTCTTCCTCTAATCCCCGCGCCCACCCCAGGGCCGGCCCAGGGCCAGAGCCTCGGTAGGGTTGCCTTGACCTCTGAGGAGGGGCTCGAGCTCTCCTGGAGCTGTGCTGTGGCCCTAAGTGCTGCCTCTGCGGTGCTTCGCAGCCCTCGGGGCCCTCAGAGGAAGGGCGGCTGTTCCAGGGGCCGTTGTTCCCTCTAACCGACCACGAGCCACACAGACGCGGGCGTGTGTAAGTGAGATGTGGAAACAGGTAAGCGACCACACTCTCAGGTTGTCCCCAAGATCGTGTGACTGCTCAGCATGCAGGCAGAGCCTGAATTAGGTCCCCCTGGTTCAGCCCCGTGTTTTTTCCACTGAGGGCCTGCAGGTCCCTCGGCCCCCAGAAGGGCCGCTGGATTTAAGGTGGTTCCAGCCCAGCAGAGGGTCACAGGGAAAGGAAGTAGTGCGGTGGAGATGGGGAGACCCAGGGCCCAGGGGCTGCCCCCGCCGGGTGTTTTTCCTTCCAGTTTGGAGGGGCGGCTGAGTCCCCATCGTCCACTTGGGTTGGGCCTGAGGCCCCTGGCCTCCCCTTCCCTCCCCTGGCCTCCCCTTCCCTCCCTCTGCCATCTGTCTCTGTGACTGCTGGGTTTGAGGGTGGAGGAGGGGTGGGGCGCTGCCTGGGCTGCCCCAGGCCTGACAGAGTTGGTGTGAAAACCTCGGGTCATTTGGGGGAACTGTCCCCCAAGATCCACAAGGCTCTTGGGGATTCCCAGGAGAACTAGGTTTCCGGGGACACCTCTGCCCTTGTTCCCAGCCCCTCAGGACGCTTATAGGAAGTGTTGGGAACTGAGGGGAGGCACCCTATGACCGCACCCTCGCAGCAAAGAACTGACCCTTGCTCATTTTGACATTCCTGCTCAGAAGAACCGTTTTGGCCTCCCCTCTGCCTCTACTGGGGATCACTCCGGGCAGACTTCCTACAGGACGCCAAGCACCAGAGCCCTGCCTGCCCTCACCACCCTGGTCCGCCTCCCTCGGCTTTCTGGATGGATGGCCCGGAACTTTAAATTCCCAAGTCTACTTGCTCCGCTCCCTGTTCCCAAACCGAGTCCCCAGCCACCCGTATTTATCACACAAGCCCAGCAAGGGTGCCCCCATTTCAGAAGGACCAAGGGGAGACCCCCCCCCAGGATTAGGGTCTTTTTCTTTTCTTTTTTTTTTTTTTTTAGGGTCTTTTTCTTAACGAGATAATATCAGCCAAAACTAAAAAAGTGAGCCCTCTCTGATAAGCTGAGGGCTTACTGGCCACCCTTTAATCATGGCAACAACTGGGCGAAGGAGGAATTGGAAGCCCAGAGAGTCAGAGTAACTCGCCCAGAGACACACAGCATACAGCGTCACCAGGGCCTTGCACCAGGGGACT
>JAQQSY010002971.1:0-13306 GCA_028646535.1 Procyon lotor
AGCACGGCCAGCAGCATGAGCGAGGCTCCAGGCCAGTGGAAGCAGGAGCAGCGGTTCCCGTGGTGCAGGAAACTGCTTCTCCACAGCTCCTGCCACGTGAGACATTTCTTCCGATCTTTCAGGTGTCCCTCCAGCACCGCCTCCAGCTGCTCCTTCAGGATGCTGAGGGCCTTCCGGGTAGAAAGGCCCAGGGCCAAGGGGGGCTCGCCCGTGTGCTTCTCCTTCAGATCCATGGGCCCAGAGTCCTGCAGGCATGCCCAGGTGAATGCGGTCACCCCCAAAAGGAAGGCTCCTCCCCAGCATGGACAAGGCCCGTGACTGTCACGGCTGCAGCATCCGGGCCCCGGGGGCTGTCTTCCTCTCCCGCGTCCTCTTCCCCCCCTGCCCCCTCCTCACTTCGCGTCCCCTCCTCCACGGGCCGCGGCCATGTCCGGTGCTGGCAACTCTAAGGGGGCTCCATCCACATTGTGGCAAATGCCAAGATTTCATTCTTTTTTTTTTTTTTTAAAGATTTTATTTATTTATTTGATGGAGAGACAGAGATCACAAGTAGGCAGAGAGGCAGGCAGAGAGACAGGGGGAAGCAGGCTCCCTGCCGAGCAGAGAGCCCGATGCGGGGCTCGATCACAGGACCCTGAGATCATGACCTGAGCCAAAGGCAGAGGCTTAACCCACTGAGCCACCCAGGCGCCCCAAGATTTCATTCTTTCAAAGGCTGAGTAATATTCCATTGTGTGTATATATATATATATATACACCACATCTTTATTCATCAGTCATTGGACATTGGACATTTGGGATCTTTCCATAGTTCGGCTATTGTTGACAGTGTATCCTTTGAGTAGTGCAATTGCTGGATTGTAGGGTAGTTCTATTTTTAACTTTTTGAGAACCCTCCTACTGTTCTGTTTTCTAGAGTGGTCCAGTTCTTTTTAGTTTTGTTATTATTCCTGTTTTTATTTTCCCATTATAAATTCTACAGCGATAAACATTCCTATGCAATATTATCCTGCACACTACTGGTTTTAAAATTGTAGGATAGATTCCAAAAGGGGAATTTCTGGGTCAAAGTTCAGATGACATAATTTAGCATCGTCTGTTTTTCACTTAACATTATACAAAAGCATTTCCCTACGTTAATGAAAAACTCTAAGGGATTTTTTTTTTAATTGGCTGCAAAAAAACTCGGTCACATAGTCGTGCCAGTTTAGTTACCACTTCTATTGCTGAACCTTTTGGTGCTGCCCACGCCTTTGCTTTTATAAATAATGCCATGGCGAACATCTTTCTACATGAATCTTTGCCCTCCTCTTGACCTACTCAGAGCCCTACCAGTAGGATCACTGGGTGCAAGGTTTTTAAAAATAATTTTTCTTTATTAATAATATTTAATAAAAATAATAATTTTTATTATTTTTTATTATTAATTTATTTTTTAAAGGAGGGGCCTTTTGAATCACAGTCTGGAGACAATCGCTTTGCAGGTTTCTGCCCCACGTTCTGTCCACGCGCAAGCACGGTACTTTATAAACCACTTTATTATCACAGTCTCCGTGGTTCCCCAACCCATATTCTCTCCCTACTGACTCCATCACTCGGAAGAATTCTGCGCCCTGCGGGGACAGAGCACTGTTATTAATACAACTTTACAAGCATCATTCTTTTGAAAGCTTCATCTACCCTGACCACAGCTCATTAGAGAACCTTCTAACAACCCCAGGGCAGCTGGTGGATTCTGCAGCAGACCAGTCGGCATGAGCTGAAGGACATCCTCAGGGGAACGTCCCCCTTACCCATCCTACCGGAAAGATGATCTCTGCCCACACCTGCCAGCTGGGGACATTAGAGCTTTCCTTCTGGGAGATAAGAGAAGGTCTCTGGTTTCTTTTCTGGCTCATTTCTATCCTCAGGCCACAACCAGTGGCCTGCAGCAGGGCATGGCTGGCATTGGTATGAGGGATGGTCCTGCACTCAATGGGGTGTTGGGGTACCTGGCCTTGCTCATGGGCACGCCAATGGCCCGCTAGTAATTGTAACAACCACACCTGTCTTCTGTCTCCCAACTTCCCTTTTACACACGTCATCCCTTGCTCTCAATCATATATTCAAATATGTATTCTTCCTAATCCTTTTTAATATGTCTTATGTAAATATGTACCATCTTTGTGTATGGGATTTTGCTGTAAGACCTCCATGATGAGGCAGTGGTGCTCAGCTGGGATTGGAAAGGGCCAGGAAGAGGAAAAGTAATCATCACGGCCTGTTAGAATAGGGTTGCCGAGAGGAGGGTATTCATGTAATTTTAATAGAATAACGTGGTGTTTAAAAGCTGGGCTTCTGGAACCAGAAGAGCTGGTTCAAATTCTGACACTTCCTCTTACAAGCTTGTGACCTTGGCAAGTTCTTAGCCTCTTGATGCCTTTATTTTACCATAAATATGGGATAATTATAGTTCGTACTGCGTAGTTTTTTTATGAGGAGTAAAGGAGTCACTATTTTTGAGATACTTAGTGCCTGACACAGAACAGGCACTCTGTGTGTGTGTGTGTGTGTGTGTGTGTGTGTGTGTTCCCCACAATTCCAGCAAGGCAAAGGGATACCCGACAAAGACCTGCTAGAGTAGTGAAGATATCAGGAAGCGGGCTGGAGAAACTCTTCGGGTTTGAGAAGGTAAGATACAGGGAGTAGGCAGTCAGTATGGCAGTGTCCCTAATGAGCACATAATTGGAGACAGGTCATGTGGCCCATCCTGTCAGGGCGCTGTGCTCTCGCAGTGATGGAGAGCCCCCCACTGGTGTCCTGGCTGCAGGCAGGACCCGAGAGGAAAGAGGATTGTTCGGAACAGGAGCCCGGCACCGTCATCAGGCCAGGCCCCCTTTGTGGCCCGCGGTAGGCCCTGCCCACAGAGATTCTGGCCTGACTCTCTTCCTTTTCATGGAAACCTATGGAGGCCCAAGATCAAGGTCACCTCTTGAGGTCTGGGTAGGGCCTTTAAGCTCCTAGTCCATGTCTTCCCAGAAGGGAAAAAAAAATGGAGGAAGGACGAAAGAAAAGAAGAAGCCTTTTTGAAGACACTGTGCTAACAAATGTTGGCACATGTGAAATTCAGAATAGTCCTATGAGCAGACCCTAGAAGCCTAGCTGTTCCTCTATTTGAGGATGTACATTTTATTTAAAAATATTTCTGAAAGTGGCCTGCATCTTGTAATCCATGTGGGTATTTGCTCTCCCTCTCTAGTGCTATGAGCAGATCAGTAGTGCATCTTATGCATGATAACACAGTAAGTGGTAATAATAATTATTATTTTAACAAACATATGTAAAATAACTAAGTGCTGTCTAATTCGTTCATTTATTTAATACTCATAACAACCCAGTAAGGTGTCTTCTATTATTGTACTCACTCTACAGATGAGGCACAAACAGTTAAATAAAATGCCCTGGATCCCACAGCTGGGTTAGAGGCAGATCTAGAATTTGGCAGCCTTGCCAAGATAACACAGCTCATCGACACTGGGTCTAGGATATGAACCACGGTCTCCGTGGTTCCCAAACCCATCTTCTCTCCCTACTGACTCCATCACTGAGTCCCTTCCTCACTGCTCTGGTCTCTGTACTCAGAAACCTGAGACCTGCCAAGTGAGAGTCCCAGAACGAGGCTGCTTTGATGGGACTGGTCCTTGTCGTTCCCTCCACTCACCCTCTTCATCGCTCAGACTGTGTCTTCACGATGCTCCTTTGGTCCACGGTTTCAGTGGAAGGGGCAAGTGTGGACACTGCCAAGGGGACGCCAAAAATGAGGGGAAGTGACAACTGTTGCCAAACACAAGCACTTTCTTTCTTCTTCTGAATAGACTGGCATGAAGCCCTCCCTACAAATCTTCACGGTTGAACTTGGAATTGAATGATTTAAATTCATTGAGTCAGAAGCAGTTAGTTTGGATAGCCTAGATAGATGAGTCAAGTTTTTGGTTTTTGGTTGTTTTGGACTAAGAGCCTACCATTCATTTATTCAGCAAATGCCTTCAAACACTCACCACCGTGGTCGGCAGTGGTAATGCCTGCAGATGGAAAGCATGTCTACAGGGGCAAAGACCTGGAATAAACACTACCACCTATGAGAACCATCCAGACTGGCAATTTCCATGCTCTTCTTGAGGAAGAGCATGGAAATTGCTCTTCAATTTCCAACGTCCCCAGTTGACGAAAGGACATCATCCAAGATTCTATCTGCTTGGATTTCAGCCTCTTTCCCTGACCACACCTCTCTGGGGTTCTGCAGCCGCTCTGCAAATTCTCCATCCCTTGACCCAGCACTGCCAGCCTGGACCTGCCCCACCCCCCGGGGTTCAAGGTGGCACCCAGCTTCAGCTAAACTTCCTGGCACCACGGCTATTCCTGTCCGACCCTGAGAATGTTCTCCCTTCCCCAGATGAACTCCCACAGAAGTATGGGAGTCTAGAATTTTTTAAAAAGTTACATTTTTGGATAATTGATTGGCTGTAGGGGCTCTCCTTTAAACTTCAGACTTTAAGCTTAGAGTATGAGGTTAAATCTGTCCCTAGCACTAATGGTTAGACCTGTGTGTTTATAAAATTCAGAAGATACAAAAATAATTTGGTCAACTGTCACCTTCTGGTCCTCTTGGGACTCCAGAAACCTGAAGATGAGGAGAACCATGAATGGACTTTATTGAATTATGGAACTGGGTGTCACTGAGGGAAGGCAGGCTCCTCCTGTCTGTGAACCTAGGGAAAAGTGGGTTATTTTCCTAGATTTGGAATATTTGGACTTAGAGTTCCAAATACCACCCTCTGGTTAGGCCGCTGAACCTGAAAGGCCCCCTCGATCCCAGAGTAGAAGAAGTCTCAGCGGTAAACAAAGTTCCAGCCCAGCTTTCTTCATAGCCGATTCGTGATTTACTTTGCCATCCCTCCTTATTTACAGTTAGAAGGGAAAAGGTTAATACTGTGAAGGGTACTTGATCATACTTTCTAACTGGGAGACATTTCCCCTTCTGAGAGTCCTTTTATACGTGTATGTGTTCCTTTTTGGGCTAAAGAGATGTGACTCCCCCATCAGCCAAGACCCACCTGTCATGCAGGTAGCCTTGGCCTGGACTGAGCTCTCACCGCACAGATTGTCAGCGACTGTGTGTTCATTTTCCAGGGTTTGAGTTGCCAAGAGGTAGGGAAAGCCTTTTGTCAAACACCTGCTGATGAACATTAGGCAGGGCGCGTTCTGGAACATATCATTGTTCCCTTCTCTGTTGTCTCAGGAGTAGAACAGGGACAGGGAAGAGGAATCAGGAGAGAAATCTGAGGATGCACAAGAGCACGTACCGGACCTGGTGGGGTGAGCCTGGCACTGCCTCGTGTCAGGAGGGACTCATCAGTTTTCTAAGAAGGAACATAAAGAAGGTACCCTTGGTGCTTGGACGCCCGAGACCTGAGACTAAGAAAGACGGCGAGGTGTATTTACAAGAGATGCCTCCGTGTGTGTGTGTGTATGCACGTGTGTGCACATGTGTGTGTGTGCATGTGGGGTGGCATTTGTGTGTATTACTGATACGTCCACTGGCCTTGATAAGCTCATGCGGAAGGTTCTCTGGATTCCTGGATTCTAGTTCTCTGGATTCTACGTGGAGTCTGCGGTCATCAACTGATGCCAGGTGCTTTCTGCGCTGCGGTTCTGGGTGTGCACATCCTTCTAGTGTATGTTCATGGCTGTGCTGACGTATTTGGGGTTGATAAGAGGGATGGGAGCTGAATGGTGATAGGAATAGTAAAGTATACTCCTTGGGTCTGTCCTAACAAAGCGACTGGCTTGAAACAGCATGAAGGCTGTCCCAGATCAGGGTACCAGTGGCCCGTGCCCCCCTAGAGAACTGCCCCTGCCTCATCCAGCTTCTGGTGGATCGTTGGCAATATTGGTCCCATTGGTGTGTAACTGCCCATCGACTCTCTCTCCACTGTCACATGGCATTTTCTCCTTGTCTCCTCTTGCAAGGATACCAGTAAGGTAGGACGAAGGGCTTTAGTCCAGCAGGACCTCACCCATTATGGATCACATGGGCAGAGACTCTTTTTGGTCATGTTCTGAGGCAGTGTTGGGTTGGACACAATTCAGCGTGTAACAAGAACCATAACAGTATTACAGGTTTTAGCCATCCAACTGCCGTTCAGGGAGCAGCTGCCGTCCTCTGGCCACCCCACTGAGAACTTCTCTTTCACCCTCGCCTCAGTCCTCTAACGAGTGAGGAAGTAGGCATGCAGGGAACCTTCGTCCGCATGTCTTGTCTCCCCCCCCCACTTTCGTCCTGTTCTCCGGGCCAGTTCCCAGATGCACCAGTTTGTCACTGCACACTCAACTGTAGCCAGTGTTCATCCCAGGACCCCAAAGCAGACACGTGTTCTGACAAGTGTCACAGGATCAGTGTGACAGGATTTCAGTCACCGGAGATGCTCAAGAAAATATAAGTCATGTGGTGAAAGACAACACTGAATGTTCAGAACAGGAGCCAAAACGTCTCTCTGAGGGTTGGGATTCTCAGGGGAGTGGGTAGAAGATCCCACACTGTGAGCTGGACTTCCTGGGTCAGAATCCCAGCTCCACCACCAAACGATCTGGAAGATTTGGGGCAGGTTTCATAAATGCTGCATGCTCTGGTTTCCTCCCACATAAAATGAGTTAATACCATGACTGAGCACATAGACTTTTTGTGAAAGCTAAATAAGTTCATCTGTAGAGGTTATTGTTACTACAACTGATATTTCATTGCCCCCAAACATGCATTTCACAAACCTTTATCGTATACCTTCAATGGGCAAAGTACTCAAAATCTGCTCCTGTCTCTTATATTTTTGAAAACAGAAAAAAAAAAAAATTGTGAATAAACTCATTTGCGCTGTGAGTCGTCTCTCTGCATCAGCCATGGATGCAGCAGGCCGTAATTGATAACGTTCCTTCTTATCTCTAATTGTCGTCTATCTATCCACACACAGGGAGGCAAGCTGTGCTCTGCAAACACAGATTCCTTTTCCCACTTCCTGTGTAGTTCTGCCCTTTCCTCCCAAGCTGCCAATTGTTGACAGTACCAGTGTGGAGTCACTTTTGCTTCATCTCCTTCCTGGATTGTGCTTCAGATGAAAATCCAAGTCTTGAGCCTCACAAGCAGAGATGGAGGAGAAGGGATGGGAAGGTGGGGACAGTGGAGTCTCTTGCAGAAAAACACCTACTTTGGCCTTGGATTCCTGCCAGGAAATGTCTAGGGAGGTGGGGCCTTTTGACTGGCTTGGGGGGTGTGGTTTTAGATAGCCTCCCTCCATGAATGCCATGGTGCCCTCCATGATATTGCCATAGTGAAGTGAAGGCCTGTTTCCTTTGCAAATTCTCCCTCTCTTCTGTAGCACCAGAAAGTTCTCCCTCCTATGGAGAAGACACCATGGATTTATTTTATTTTAGTTTTGTTTTTTTTTTAATTAACATATAATGTATTATTTATTTCAGGGGTACAGGTCTGTGAATCATCAATCTTACACAAATCACAGCACTCATCATAGCGCACATACCTTCCCCAGTATCCATAACCCAGCCACTCTATTCCTACCTCCCCAGCCCCCAGCAACCCTGTTTGTTTCCTGAGATTAAGAGTCTCTTATGGTTTGTTTCACTCCCTGGTACCATCTTGTTTCATTTTTCCTTCCCTTCCCCCCACAACCCCCCACCGTGCTTCTCAAATCCAGAATATCAGAGAGATCATATGATAATTGTCTTTCTCTGATTGACTTATTTCATTTAGCATAATACCCTCTAGTTCCATCTACGTCATTGCAAATGGCAGGATTTCAACTTTTTGATGGCTGCATAGTATTCCATTGTGTGTATATGTATATATATATATATATATATATATATATATTCCACATCTTCTTTATCCATTCATCTGTTGATGGACATCTAGGTTCTTTCCACAGTATGGCTATTGTAGACATTGCTGCTATAAACATTCCAGTGTACATGCCCCTTTGGATCACTACATTTGTATCTTTAGGATAAATACCCAGTAGTGCAATTGCTGGGTCATAGGGTAGCTGCTCTATTTTCAACTTTTTGAGGAACCTCCATATTGTTTTCCAGAATGGCCGCACCAGCTTGCATTCCCACCAACAGTGTAGGAGGGTTCCCTTTCTCCAAATCCTCACCAACACCTGTCATTTCCTGACTGGTTAATTTTAGCCATTCTGACTGGTGTGAGGTGGTATCTCACTGTGGTTTTGATTTGTATTTCCCTGATGCCAAGTGATGTTGAGCACTTTTTCATGTGTCTGTTGGCCATTTGGATGTCTTCTTTGCAGAAATGGCTGTTCACATCTCCTGCCCATTTCTTGATCAGATTATATGTTCTTTGGGTGTTGAGTTTGACAGGTTCTGTATAGATTTTGTACACTAGCCCTTTATCTCACATGTCATTTGCAAATATCTCCTCCCATTATGTCAGTTGTCTTTTGGTTTTGTTGACTGTTTCCTTTGCTTTGCAAAAGCTTTTGATCTTGATGAAGTCTTAATAGTTCATTTTTGCCCTTGCTTCCTTTGCCTTTGGAGGTGTTTCTAGGAAGAAGTTGCTGTGGCTAAGGTCAAAGAGGTTGTTGCCTATGATCTCTTTAGGATTTTGATGGATCTTGTCTCACATTGAGGTCTTTCATTCACTTTGAGTCTATTTTTGTGTACAGTGTAAGGAAATGGCCCAGTTTCATTCTTCTACATGGGACTCTCCCATTTGCCCAGCATCATTTATTGAAGAGACTGTCTTTTTTCCATTGGATATTTTTTCCTGCTTTGCTGGAGATTAGTTGACCATAGAGTTGAGAGTCCATTTCTGGGCTTTCTATTCTGTTCCACTGATCTATGTGTCTGTTTTTGTGCCAGTACCATACTATCATGATGATTACAACTTTGTAATAGAGCTTGAAATCCAGAATTGTGATGCTACCAGCTTTGGTTTTCTTTTTCAACATTTCTCTGGCTATTTGGGGTCTTTTCTGGTTCCATATAAATTTTAGGATTGTTTCTTCCATTTCTGTGAAAAAAAAAGTTGATGGTGTTTTGATAGGGATTGCATTGAATGTGTAGATTGCTCTAGGTAGCATAGACATTTTCATAGTATTTGTTCTTCCAGTTCATGAGCATGGAACATTTTCCCATTTCTTTGTGTCTTCCTCAATTTCTTTCATGAGTATTCTATAGTTTTCTGAGTACAGATCCTTTGCCTCATTGGTTAGATTTATTCCTAGGTATCTTACAGTTTTGGGTGCAATTGTAAATGAGATGGACTCCTTAATCTCTTTTTGTCTATCTTGTTATTGGTGTATAGAAACACAACTGATTTGTGTACTTTTTTTTTTTTTTTTTAATTTCTGTACCTTGATTTCATATCCTGCTACTTTACTGAATTCCTGTATGAGTTCTAGAAGTTTTGGGGTAGAATCTTTCAGGTTTTCCATGAAAAAAAATTGACATATTCTTTGCTGATTCAAATGCCTTTTATTTCTTTTTGTTGTCTGATTGCTGAGGCCAGGACTTCTAGTACTATGTTGAACAGCAGTGGTGAGAGTGGACACCCCTCCCAAGTTCCTGACCTTAGGGGAAAAGCTCTCACTTTTTCCCCATAGCGAATGATATTCTCTTTTGGTTTTTAATGGGTGGTTTTTATGATATTGAAGTATGTACCCTCTATCCCTACACTGTAAAGAGTTTTGATCAAGAAAGGATGCTGTACTTTGTCAAATGCTTTTTCAGCATCTAGTGAGAGTATCATATGGTTCTTGTTCTTTCGTTTATTAATGTATTATATCACATTGATTGATTTGAGGATATTGAATCAACCTTGCAGCCCTGGAATAAATCCCACTTTGTTGTGGTGAATAATCCTTTTAACGTACTGTTGGATCCTATTGGCTAGCATTTTGGTGAGGATTTTTGCATCCGTGTTCATCAGGGATATTGGTCTGTAATTCTCCTTTTTGATGGGGCCTTTGTATGGTTTTGAGATCAAGATAATGCTGTCCTCATAAAATGAGTTTGGAAGTTTTCCTTCCATTTCTATTTTTTAGAACAGTTTCAGGAGAATAGGTATTAATTGTTCTTTAAATGTTTGGTAGAATTCCCCCTGAGAAGCTGTCTGGCCCTGGGCTCTTGTTTGCTGGGAGATTTTTGATGACTGCTTCAATCTCCTCACTGGTTATGGGTCTGTTCAGGTTTTCTGTTTCTTCCTGGCTCAGTTTTGGTAGTTTATGTATCTCTAGGAATGCATCCATTTCTTCCAGATTGTCAAATTTGCTGGTGTATAATTGTATATGTTCTTATAATTATTTGTAAAAAAAATATGTTTTTATAATTGTATTTCCTTGGTGTTGGCTGTGATCCCTCTATTAATTTGGGTCCTTTCTCTTTTCTTTTTGATAAGTCTGGCCAGGGGTTTATTACTTGTATTAATTCTTTTAAAGAACTGGCTCCTAGTTTCATTGATGTGTTCTACTGTTCTTTCGATTTTTAATTCACTGATTTCTGCTCTATTCTTTAGTATTTCTTTTCTCCTGCTGGGTTTAGGGCTTATTTGCTGTTCTTTCTCCAGCTGCTTTAGGTGTAGGGTTAAGTTGTGCATTTGAGACCTTTCTTGTTTCTTTTTTTTTTTTTTTTTTTTTTGAGACCTTTCTTGTTTCTTAAGAAAGGCTTGTATTGCTATATACTTTCCTCTCAGGACCACCTTTGCTGTGTCCCAAAGATTTTGAACAGTTGTGTTTTTATTGTCATTTGTTTCCATGATTTTTTTTTTTAATTCTTCTTTAATTTCCAGTTGATTCATTCATTCTTCAGTAGAATGCTCTTTAGCCTCCATGTATTTGAGTTCTTTCCAACTTTCCTCTTGTGGTTCAGTTCTAGTTTCAAAGCACTGTAGTCTGAAAGTATGCAGGGAATGATTCCAGTCTTTTGGTACTAGTTCAGACCTGATTTGTGACCCAGGATGTGACCTATTCTGGAGAATGTTCCATGTGCACTAGACAAGAATGTGAACTCTGTTGCTTTGGGATGGAATGCTCTGAATGTATCTGTGATGTCCATGTATGTCATTTAAAGCCTTTATTTCTTTATTGATCTTTTGCTTAGATTATCTGTCCATTTCAGTGAGGGGGGTGTTAAAATCCCCTCCTATTATTGTGTTATTGTTGATGTGTTTCTTTGACTTTGTTATTAATTGTTTTATATAATTGGCTCTCCCATGTTAGGGGCATAGAGATTTAAAATTGTTAGATCTTGTTGGACAGACCCTTTAGGTATGATACAGTGTCCTTCCTCATCTCTTATACTCTTTGGCTTAAAATCTAATTTATCTGATAGAAGGATTGCCACCTCAGCTTTCTTTTGATGTCCATTAGCATGGTAAATTGTTTTCCACCCCTTCATGTTAAATCTGGAGGTATCTTTGGGCCTAAAATGAGTTTCTTGCAGACAGCATATCAATGAGTTTTGTTTTTTTATCCATTCTGATACCTTCTGTCTTTTGACTGGGGCATTTAGCCCATTTACATTCAGGATAACTATTGAAATATATGAATTTAGTGCCCTTGTATTGCCTGTAAGGTGACTGTTACTATATATTGTCTCTTTTCCTTTCTGGTCTGTTACTTTTAGGCTCTCTCTTTGCTCAGAGGACCCCTTTCAATATTTTCTGTACAGCTGCTTTGGTGTTTGCAAAATCTTTTAGTTTTTGTTTATCCTGGAAGCTCTTTACTCTGCTTCTATTTTCAATGACAGCCTAGTTAGATATAGTATTCTTGGCTGCATGTTTTTCTCATTTAGTGCTCTGACTATATCATGCAAGTCCTTTCTGGCCTGCCAAGTCTCTGTGGATAGATCTTCTGCCAATCTAATATTTCTTCCATTTTATGTTACAGACCTCTTGTCCCAAGCTGCTTTCAGGATTTTCTCTTTGTCACTGAGACTTGTATTACTATTAGATGATGGGGTGTTGATCTATTTTATTGGTTTTGAGGGGGGGTTCTCTGTGCCTCCTAGATTTTGATGCTTGTTCCCTTCCCCAAATAAGGGAATTTCTCTGTTATAATTTGCTCCAATATACCTTCTGCCCCTCTTTCTCTTTTTCTTCTTCTGGGATTCCAATTATTCTAATATTGTTTTGTCTTATGGTATCACTTATTCTAGAATTCTCCCCTCAGGGTCCAGTACTTGTTTATCTCTCTTTTTTTCAGCTTCTTTATTCTCTACCATTTCTTCTATATCACTAATTCTGTCTTCTGCCTCATTTATACTAGCAGTATTCTAATATTTTTTATTGCACCTCATCAATAGCTTTTTTATTTCAACTTGGTTAGGTTTTTGTTCTTTTATTTCTCCAGGAAGGGATTCTCTAGTATCTTCCGTGCTTCTTTCAAGCCCAGCTAGCATCTTCATAATCATCATTCTGAACTCTAGTTCTGACATCTTACTAATGTCTGCATTGATTAGGTCCTTGGCCATCAGTACTGCCTCTTGTTTTTTTGTTTGTTTGTTTGTTTGTTTGTTTGTTTGAGGTGAGTTTTTCTGCCTTGTCATTTTATCCAGATAAGAATAGATGAATGATTGGGGAGGGTATGTGCTGTTAAGTGCTGTGAAATGTGTAAGCCCGACGATTCACAGACATGTACCCTGGGGCAAATAATACATTATATGTTAATAAAAATTAAAAAAAAAAAAAAAGAATAGATGAATGAGAGAACAAAATACTAAAAGAGTAGCAATGACCCCTGAAAATACACATTAACCAAATCAGAAGAGACAAAAAACCAGGGGAAGAAAGGATGAAAGAAAAATGTATGTATATAATTAGACTGATGAATAGAACAGAGCCACACACTTGATTTTGGGTGTATTTTGATCTGTTAGAAGAAATTGCCTCCCAAAATTTTAAAGAAAGAAAAACTTATAGGTATACAAAAATATGGGTAAACACAATGAAGGTATGGAATAAGACTGTAAAGATGAAAATTAAAAAAGATTCTAAAAAAGGAATTGATAAGATAAGAAGTTGGTTGACAAAAGAAAAAAAAAAGAATGTGATCAGGCTGGCGATTAGAACAAGGCCATATGCTAGATTTAGGGTCTATTTTGATCTGTTAGAAGAAGCTGTATCCCAAAATTTTAAAGAAAGAAAAACTTATACGTATACAAAAAATAAGGTTAAATACAATGAAGGGATAAAATATGACTACAACAATGAAAATTAAAGATTTTTTAAAAGGTATTGATA
>JAQQSY010002972.1:0-13305 GCA_028646535.1 Procyon lotor
AAAAAAAAAAGGAAGTTATAAAACCCAATAAACCTCAAGACAAGAGCTTAAGGAAAAGTGATTCCAGAACACAGGTTCTCAAACTCTGTACAACAGAATCAATTGGATTGGTAAACATTCAGAGTCTCAGGTTCTCAGATTCTCTCTGCTGAGCCCGTGAGTCAGTGAGTTTGGAATGGGGCCGGGAGCTGCCGTCTGATGCTGAGCCCTGTCCGGTCTCCCTACTGGGGAGGCTGTTTTCTCTCTCCCCGGGCTGAACATCCAGATTCTAACCTGGCTGTACTTCTCAGGTTGCTCTGGGAGGCACGTCAGAGGACCCACAGGAAGGCTGTGGAAGGGACATTCTAAGAGAAGCACGGCACAAGGCTCGCCTCCGGAGCAGCTGGATGGTGAGTCAGAGCTGGGTGGTCCCTCTGGCTTGGAGGAGGCGGGGCCAAGGGCAGGTGGCCCCTCCAGGGTTGTAGGGACGTGGGGAAGCTGTGAATGCCCCGGGGGATGGATGAGTTGTTTATTCCTGGAAATAAAGACACCCCGTTTTTATTTGTGTTTAACAAGACAGGGGTCTTTATCTAATTCCGTGGTTCTTACACATTAGCGACTGACTTAACAGTCCCTATTTCAGGTGCCCTTAAATGTTGGGGTAAAACATAATCAACCCCCAAGAGCTTGTGGAATGTGCAAAATCCCAGGTCCCCTCCCAGACATGGGGTACACTCCACGACTCTGATCTTTAGCAAACCTCCCCCAGAGATTTAAACAACGCAGGCAGACTGTGTGAGGGCCAGGTTTTAAGAAGCCACGCTCTGTGGCCTCTGGGATGCAGGGAGCAGGTGGGGGGGAGGGGGCAGGGAGCAGGCGGGCGGGGTGGTGGTGAACAGCCCACTGTCAGCAGCCAGCCCTGGGAATTCCCATCAGCCTCCCTTGCTCCCTAGTTACAGTGGGTGAAGTGTAGAAAGGGACAGTTGCCAGCTTCTTGGTGCTCCGTCCATACAGGGCAATTCAGGTGCATTTGGTTCATTGATCTCCCTTGAGGCCAGTGCCCTCATCACAGTCCCCACTTTGCAGATGAGGAATGGGAGGTAGGGGACCTATACAAATCGTGTAGCTAGTGAATGATGAGAGCAGCAGCAAAGCCCGAGACAGCCGTGTGCCTCCCTATCCCCGTAAGCTCTTCCCGCCCCGAGCACTGGGCAAGCCAGCGACCGATGCCCAGCCAATGCTCAGAGAGCTGAAGTGTGGGTGCACGCTGGTCGGGCCACAGTGTCCTGGGGAGTTCACGCAGTGTGTGTGTTTCTTGCACACTTGCTTTCCTCCAGCAAGCTCAACTGGGCACTGACAATGACAGTGGCACGGTGCAAATGATCCAAGAATCCAAGAGATACTTCTTAAGTTAAATTCTCAAGGGTCCCAGAGCTGGAGAGTTCCTAGCTTAGAGGTAGATGTTTTTGCCAGAGCAGAAGGGAGGATCCAGAACAAAGTGCTTTTGAAAAGAGCAAAGCCAAGCCAGATGTCCCGCTACACAGCCAGTGTAAGCTCCCCTCCCGTGGCTGACACCGCCCCCCACGCCCCCCAACAGGAGGGCCCTGCGGAGATGTGCAGAGGACCCAGTCGGAATGAGCTAGGGTTTCCCTCATGCCCCTCACTGATGGGACCCCCAGGAAGCTGTACCCGGCTTCCTCCCTGGTAAGATGGGGACAGTAATACCCTACAAGGCAGTTGTGAGCCTTAGAAAGAAGTCTCTTGGGAAGGACTTAAGCCAGTGCCTAGAACACAGGTGGCACTCCATAAATAGGGCTTATTGTCACGATGATGATGATGACGGTGAGGAACGTGGTGACTCCACCCACACTTTGGGGGGGGGGCTGCCTTTCTCCCAAAGACTGGCTCGCGGTGCAGCTCGTGGAAGGTTCGGGCAGGTGTTCGGGCCGTGTCGAGGTGTACTTTGAAGGCGTGTGGCACACCGTGTGCGACGACTTTTGGGACGAGAAGGAAGCGCAGGTGGTGTGTCGGCAGCTGGGCTGCAGGACAGCCGTCTCCGCCCCGGGAGAGGCCCACTATGGCCAGGGCTCGGGCCCCATCCTTCTGGACGATGTGCAGTGTTCGGGGACTGAGGCCTATCTGGGGCAGTGCTCCCACGCCGGCTGGTTCACCCACAACTGCGGGCATGGGGAAGATGCTGGTGTCACCTGCCTGGGTAAATGCCTTCCTCTCTTCTCTCGGACTTGAATTTCCTTTTTTGTTTTTTTCCAGTCATGTCCTCAGTATTTCCCCAACATAGCCAGACACCCTAAATCTTTTTTTTTAAAAGATTTATGTATTTATTTGAGAGAGAGAGAGAGAGCACACAGAGGGAGAGGGAGAAACAGATTCCTCACTGAGCAGAGAACCCAATGTGGGGCTTCATCCCAGGACCCTGAGATCGTGACCTGAGCTGAAGGCAGAGGCTTAACCCACATAGTCACCCAGGTGCCCCAAGAACACACCAAATCTAACCCCAAATTTTTGCGTCTATTTGAAAAGCCAAAGGTCAACATATTGCAAAAAAGTCTAGGTTTGGATCGAAAAGGTTCAGTCCAGTCACAGGATGGGCTACATCACTGCAGGTCCTGGTGCAAAATGAAAATGCGTCTCCTTTTTCAGAAATTACTTAAGAATTTCAAGACAGCAATAGCAGAACATCAGAGCTCTGAGTGGGGGGCCCTGAAGGACAGCAGGGGCATCAGGAATCCTTAAAGGATGTGTGCCCCCTGCCTCCCCATCCTCTTAATGTGTCTTTTTGCACATTATTTTCCCTTTAACACAATGGAAATAATAATATTAATAATAGTAGCAAGCCAAACAATGGCTTTTCTCCCTCCCTCCCCCCCTCCCTGCTATGAGTGGGAAACACCTGTTAATTCTGATCCTTCACATGCCTTTTCATAGCCAACGATGCTGTGCCTGATATCTCTGCTTTTTGAGGACCTCTATCTCCTAGAGACCAAGTAGCCATGTTTCTAAAACCATCTCTGGATGATGGGGCAGGTTCAGAAGTCAGGAGCCAGAGGCGGCCCCCTCCTTGATCCTTAGCTGCCAATATGGCAGAGTCGGAGGAGACCACTCCCCCATTCCCCAGATCATCCCTCCCAAATCTGGCATGCCAGGAGGCAGGATCTAAACCATCATCAGCTAGCCAAGAGCCAGGCACTCAATCATTCAGAAAAATTGCAGGCTTGGTGAATCAGCACTGAACACAATGTCCCTGTCCCATGGGATTGACTTCCAGACTATTCCACGTGCCGGCTTCTGTCACAGAGCAGCAGACTCCCCTCCCCTTGGTGATGGTGGGGACCAGACCCTGCCCTGCTGGGACTCCCCACTGCAGGCGACTCTGTCTTGAGAGCTCACTAAGTGGGTAGAAGAGAATTTCAGTCCATAAAAACCATCATTCCCAAGGCCTCTTACTGACTTGCAGGGGAAAGGCAGCCCCCGCCCCTTTTCCTGAGCCCTTAGAACCCACTCTGTGAGCTTCCTGTAAGTCCTCAGGACAGACAGGACTGAGCATGTGTCATCTTTGCCTCATGGGCACTCCAGGCTTGGGAGGAGGACTCTGCTAGTCTCTTAGGCAGCAAGTCCTTGGGCACAGCACCTTGAGGGGAGGACAGGGTGAGATAGTCTAGTTAGCAAATTATCATAAGAATCTGACTTCAGGAGACACCGGGTGGCTCATTTGGTTAAGTGTCTGCCTTCGGCTCAGGTCATGATCTCACGTCCTGGGACTGAGCCCTGAGTCAGGCTCCCTGCTCAGCAGGCGGTTTGCTTCTCTCTCTCCCCCTTCCCCTCCCCCCTGCTCGTGCAGGCGCTCGCTCTCTCTCTCTCTCTCTCTCCCTCTCTCTTTTTCAAATAAATAAATAAAATATTTTTTAAAAAAGAATATGACTTCAGGTAAATTTAAAAATGCTTTTTAAGTATAGTTTTAAACAGTTGGTCTCAACTGGGGATGATTTTGTTCCCCAGGGATTGTCAATGTCTGGAGACATTTTGATTGCGGCCACTAGGGGGTGGTACTGGCACTTAGAAGTCAGGGCCACTAGAAACCTACAACACACTGGACAGTCCTCAATCACAAAGAATTTTCTAGCCCAAAATATCAATAGGGCTGCTTCTTACACCCCACTTTGGAATCAAGCATGTATAATTGATTTTGTTTATTTTAATAAGTGTGTATTAATTAATAATTAATTGATGGTTAATTGATTATTGCTTATAAGTTGTTTATAGCCCCTTCCTCGAGTGTCAGCCTCAATCCAGATTTTTCCAATAATTTCCTCTGATTAATCTACTGATTAAAGTTAAATTCACTATCATTTGGGGGAGAGAAAATCTAATTTCTTTCAAATATGATATTTTGACAGATTTATTGAATCTTTATTATAATCTTAGCATGTAAGGTACTCCAAATCTGAGTATATCGAATCCCTTGATGGCTTGCCTGAGAGACTGCCTCAAAGTATGAATCCTGACGGGTCATGGAGCAATTTCCAGTTTCCAGTCCATCTCTTATCCCGTTTCATCCTTACACAATTCAAGCAGGCTTGTTTTACGATCTTTGTTCCATAAATAGGTAAACTGAGGTTCAGTGACAAGGTTAAGTCAAGGTCAAGTACCTTGACCAAAGTCACATGGCAAACATCCAGGCCTCTGGACTCCACCTCTGGTGCTGTCCCCTCCACTAAACATGCTACATGCTGGAAAAGCACCCCGACTCCAGGCAAAATTTGCAAATGTCCAAAGTTGTCTTGCTGCTCTGTGAGCAGCCTCACCCTTCCCTCATATTTTAAGCCCCTCGCTCCATCATGTGCCCCAAGCCTGGCACCCACTCATGTGTCCTTGAGTTGAACCACCCTAATTTACTTAAACTAGAGCCTCCAGACCCACCTTCCAACATCATCAACATTCCAACATTCAAAACTGAATGTCACCCGGGGAAATGAGTGACTGATCGTATGAGAAGGCAATGTATTAACGAGCTCCTGTGTTCCTCAAACAAATGCCCCAAACAGCACAGCCCAGGTTGGCCTGCCCTGAGCACAGACTCTCCTTGGAAACCATTTATCTTCAATAGTCACATAGAGTTTTAACTCCAGTCATATTTATCACAATATGAAAACAAGTGTTTAAAATACTCCACACAAGGTAACCTTGGTTATCTAGATGCACCTCTCTGGCCTGCAGGTGCTCCCAGCCCCCGGGTCCGGGGAGGACCCTTAAACAAACCAACCCGAGTAGAGTGTACTGGGCTATTCCTGAGCATAGAGTTTAAACTAAGATGTCTGCATTTCAATGGATATTGAAAATAGTAAAATGGTCTTTCCTTCCAAACCTCCTTTTTGGAATAACCGCATAGAGCACAAATTCCAGGCTGAACTCTTTCATTGGGGTCATAGCAGTGGGATGACAGCTGATCTTTCCAGCAAGCACAGGGCATTCCAGAATGTTTGTCCTCTTTGATAGACTTGTTATATACAACTTTTCTTTTCTTTCTCATAGAATATGAACATGAAACTTCAGGAGTTCTGGGTAAGAATCACACTGCAGTATATCTTTAAGGGAACCTCCCCAAATGTCCCTCATCCTCTGATTTTATAGCACAACCCACGTGGAAGTAGGGGAGGGCAGAAAACAAATAATGAATTTAATCAAAAGAACTCAACAAAGGAAAGGGGGAAAAAAGGTAGCTTCTCTGCTGTAAGTATTGTATGGAGGAAGCATTTTCTCCCCAAACTGTTTTATTCTCATTGCCTAAATGTATTTCAGAAAATTATGGAGTGAGGATATGAATATGATTTAATAAATACCATTCAAAGACATAATTGAACTGGAATTGTATTAAAGAAAACTCCAACTTCAGACTTTAAGCAAATTCAGAAGTGAATGGAGAAAAGCTCACCAATTCTGGTTAACTTGGACCCTACAACACCTATCTTCCTTAGAAGTCTCTCTATGAGCCCGAGGAATACACTTCTATAAGCACCTGACCCTTCTGCCTTTCTGGCAGAAGGCATGTTTCCACAAAGGACCCAGTTTAAAAGAACAATGTGTGAGTGACTGTGAGCTGCCCAAATACACCATCACGTCTCACGTGCCACTGATCAGAACGAACCTGTCGAATCCAGTCCCCAAATCATGCTCATAGCTCAACGTCTACTCCATGAGGTCGCCCTTAGCTCAATGTCTGGCCCGTGAGTCCACCACGTACATGCGATGCTCCCCGTACACTTGGGTGGAGTCTTTGGGATAGCAATGACGCCTCATCTCTTTCTCTCTGCTCTTAGATGCTGAGCTCCTAACACCATTCCCTGGTGGTGAGTCAAGGTTTTCTACCTCCCCATTTCATGTGGTTTGGTGGGTCATGTGCTACCCAACAGAATGATTCCATTTGGGGTTCCCTATGTATTCACCTCATTCATAAACCTCTGCTGTTTTTTTTTTTAATGAACTGGGGAGGCCTCTGCTTCCTCCCCTCCTTCTTTGTCTACTTAGCTCCTTCCTACTCTTTGTCCAAGACCCGAGTCCATAATCACTTCTTAGAAAAGATATCCTGGAACCCCCACCCCCATATGCACTCTCAAAACATTACAAACGTCTGCCCCTCTGCCTCTTAGCATTTGGCATAGTTGTAAATCTAAAGACTTGATTTTGGATTAATGCGATTACTTCCTGCAGTCCCTGCAAATTAGACTTTAAACTCTGTGACAGCAAAGCCAGGTGTGTTCTCTGAACTGTAACACCTGCGGTGCTGTCTGGGGTGACCCAGGGCGTGCTCCAGAAATACGTATTGGAAATTTAACAAGTAGGTTAATGCAGACTGTGTTCCTTCTCCTAACATGTACTGTTTTTGTATCTTTGAAAGACTGGCCACAATTGCAACTGGTGAATGGGTCAGGCAGGTGTTCCGGACGCGTGGAAGTTTTCTACCACGGCCAGTGGGGCAGGGTTTGCGATGACCACTGGGACATGAATGAAGCCGATGTGGTGTGTCGGCAGCTGAACTGTGGCCGTGCCCTCGCAGCCCCAGGCAAGGCTCAGTTTGGTGAAGGAGAGGGCAAGTTTCTGCTGGATGATGTGGACTGTACAGGAAGAGAGAGTTTCCTGGGACAGTGTCCCCATACCGACTGGTCCCTCCATAACTGTGGTCCTGGAGAAGACGCCAGTGTCATCTGCTCAGGTAGTGGTCATCTCTCTCTCCAAGGGTGTCCATTTCATCAAGTGGATGGCATCTCCACAAATCCCCTCAGTGACACTTGCACCTCTGTAATCATAGACCATCCCTGACCACATGTATGAGCCAAAAAAGTAAAGAGGCGCTGGTAATTTGAGAGCTTCACCTTGAGCTTGGGAATTTCCAGCCACAAGATGTTGAAATGGATTTTTTTTTAATAGAGAAAAATAGTGGAAGATCTTAGTGGTTCTATTCCGAGGACCAGATGTCAAAATGACTGATAAAAGACAGTATTAGTCAACAGTGACATTAATCACTCACTGAATGCAATCTACCTTTCTCCAGGACACTGCGGGACTAAAAGGTAGTTTTTCCCACTAAAAGTTTGCAATCTGATGAAAGTGAAGAAACTGGGAGTTTATAAATTAGAATAGCATGGGGTTTTGTCCCATTGACCGTGAGTCTGGGTCATGTACTGCTAATCACAAATCTTCAACCAATTACTAATTACCGTGAACATTCTAGACCAGTGTTTCTCAATCTCAGCGCTATTGATGTTGGTGGATGCATAATTCCTTGTGGAAGGGACTGTCCCATGCATATAAGCTATTTAGCATTATCCCTCACCTGAACCTACTGAATGACCCCCCTGCCCCCAGCTATGGCCCCCAAAAATGTCTTCAGACATGGTCTCCTGGGAGGGGGGAATTGCTCCTGATTGAGAACCACTGGTCTAGACATACAGACAAATTTCCACCAAATACACGACTAGTATAACGAGTATTATACTACCAATGCTAAAGACATAAATGCTCATGCCAGTGGGAAAATAAAGGAAAAAATGTAGTGGGTCTAGAGCAGTGAGCTTGGTCACCTGCTAAAAATTCCAATTGTATTCAGCTAGAAAGACTGTATTTATATTACACTAAGGTAATTAATAATAAGTCAATTCAAACAGCAAAAAATATTGGGAGGCGGTGTTTCGCTTCATTTTCATCTATTTTTTGTTTCTCTTTTTTCTCCCTTGACTTGCCTTGGTTTTATTTTGGTCGTTTAATTGGATTTTTGGTTTTGAATCCACCAGAGCAGTCTATTCTGTAAAACCACTGGGTTCCCCGCTGTGTCGTGTGTGTGAGATGAGTGTTTGCCTCTTCCTTGGAGGTGTTAGAGAGTCTGCTGGGCAGAAACAGCACGGGCACAGCTGGGTGAAGGTGTGTTGTTAGATACACTGTATTAACAAACGTTGATATGTTCAATGGTTAGTTAAAATCATCTGAACTAAGGTAGGGAGAATAAAAATTTTTTTATCTGAGAATCACGTTTTTTCATTTTATTTATTATTTATTTTTTTTTAAGATTTTATTTATTTGATATAGAGAGATCACAAGTAGGCAGAGAGACAGGCAGAGAGAGGGGGAAGCAGGCTCCCTGCTAAGCAGAGAGCCCAATGCAGGTCTCGATCCCAGGACCCTGAGATCACGACCTGAGCCGAAGGCAGAGGCTTTAACCCACTGAGCCACCCAGGCACCCCACATTTTCTCATTTTAAAATTCATTTTGAATTGAAGTATCTCTAGAAACAACTTTCTTTTTCCAACATGAGTCTTTCTTTTCCCACATATTCACAGAGACTGGGTATTTCAAGCCTGCGTTGGGTAAGTGCATGCTTTTGTTAATTGACATGCCATTTTTCATTGTATGTGCTACCTGGTCAGGTAATAGGTAGATCAGAAAGGAAAAAAGGGAATAATGGTGGCAGGGTTCGGATTGCTGTATTTTAACAATCATTATTTGCCATTTGCACATTCCTGGGCTATTAAGATGATCCTACTATTAAGTTGAAAATGTGGTTGGGCCACTTTCTTCCTTCCTCAAGAGTTAGCTTGATTTTCACTTCAGTTATGAGGGTTTTAATTTATTCTTTAGTATTGATCTTTTCATCCAGTGCAATTACAGTTAAAAGCGTTATTAAGGAAATACCTTGGTAAATTATTTGTGTAGTTTGTACAATTCTTCAGCGTGTGTTCTTTCCCACCGTGTGACTTGTATGACTAGAGAAGGGAATGCATACTTTCATATGCTAACAACCACTGAATTCTCAACCCCTCTCCCTGCAGAGAACACAGAGGAATCACTCCCAACACCCCAAGGTAGGAAGTATTTTCATGTTGAATTTGCAGTATTTGTCCTTTCTTAATGCAAATTTTTTTTTGGTTTAAAGCCAGAAAGCTTTTATTTTTGTTGGGATTGCTGAACCATACTTGAAGGGAGCAACATATTACATATTTTGTACCTAAACTATCAAATTATCAGTGTACTAGGAAACTGGTGAGCTCTGACACTAGTAAACCCAGTGGAAACAGGTTCAAGATAGGCCTGTGTACCAGCCCCAGTGGGCCTTGGGATGAGGCAAGGACAATGGGTTTGACAAGAGGAGGTCTGAGTTTAAGTTCCATCTCTGACCCTTACTTAGTATGACCCTAGGCAAGCCACTTACTCTCTTTGTTTTAGATAAAAACACTTCACGGAGCTCCATTTGGGTTAAAATGAGGTCGTGTACATGGAATGAAAACAAGAGCCAAATTTTATTGAGTGTTAAGGATATCCTAAGCATTTTTCTAAGACCTTTGCCTGCACAGTTATTTGATTCTCTGATTCAGGGATGAACAAAACTTTCCCATAAGAGTCAGATAGTAAATCTTCTAGACTTTGTGGCTGGATGTTCACTGCTCTACTTCTGCTCTGCAGCTATAGCCTAAAAGCAGTAGCCATCACAGTTTGTAAGCTGCTGGGCATACCTGTGTTCCCAAAAAATTTACTTACAAAAATAGGCACTGGGCTGGATTTGAACCACAGGCTTCAGTGTCCTGACTCCTGCTTTAATGAATCAATTCTAAGCACTTTGCATGCATGACTTATTTAATTTTCACGACAACCTTATGAAGTAGACATGATTGTAATTCCTGCTTTATCCTGATGAGAAAACTGGAGCATAGAGAAGTTAATCAACTCACCCAAAGCCATAAAGTTAGCAAGAGACACAGTTGCTGGTCTGTTAGATTATGATATCTTGCTTGGTTTTTATGGGGGATTGATGTTAAAAATAGACATATTCGTCCTATTCAGTTATTTTCTGGAACCAGAGGCCATCTCACCTGCTTCCTTTCCCTCATTCCATACAGCCAACGCATCAGAAACTTCTCAGGCTCTACTTCCAAAACATGTGCTAGACCCATTAGCATCTCCCAATTCTGCTGTTAAATTATTCTCCAAACCTTCAGCATCTCAAATTACTGCAACAACTTTCTAAGTAGTCTTCTGCATCGTCTCTCCTCTCTATCACACATGGAATCTGTTCCTGGCAAAGAAACTAGAACTGGCTGGTAAATCATAAATCAGACCATTCCTCTTAACTCAAAGCCCTCCAAAGATTTTCTATTATACTTGGAACAATGTCCAGATCTTTTATAGTGACCTGTAAGACTCTACAAGATCTAATCCTCGTCTATGTTTCTGACCAATGAGAAAACACCTCATCTTATGCTGTGCTCCCTATTGGATTTTTTTCACCATCCCTTGAAGCTGACAAGGTAGTACTCACCTTAGCGTCTTTGCACTGGCTCTTCCCTCTGTCTGGAATGCTCTTCTGCCAGATTTTTCCTCAGCTGACTCTTTGTAATCAGGTCTCAGCTAAGACATCACTCCTTCAGAGAGAACTCCCCTGAATATACAATCCAAAATAGACTCCCTCTTAGTCATGTTCTGTTTTATCAACCTCTTGCTTAAGCTCTTCATAGTACTTAGACCATCTAAGATTGTCTACAGACTAGTTTTCTTTTGTTCATCTGCTCATCATGTGCCCTTTCCACTCCACTTTCCAGAATGTAAGTTTTATGACAGCAGGCATTTTGGCAAGTTTATGTCAGAGCCAAGGACAGTTCCTGGCATGTAGTAGGTTCTAAATAAATATCTACCAAATGAAAAAAACAATAGACACATGCTAGCACACTGCCTCTCCTATAGAATTGGTGTTGAAGGCAATGTATTAGTCACTTACCTGCTCAGTGGTCCTCAAACAAAGACAATAACTTCCTTTAGGAAGATATCACTTATTAGGCAATTCTGTCTCCTAGAAATTATTTATTAAGAATAATTCCAGGGTGCCTGGGTGGCTCAGTGGGTTAAGCCTCTGCCTTCAGCTTGGGTCGTGGTCTCAGGGTCCTGGAATCGAGTCCCACATCAGGCTCTCCACTCAGCGGGGAGCCTGCTTTCCCCTCTCTGTCTGCCTGCCTCTCTGCCTACTTACGATCTCTCTCTCTTCATCAAATAAATAAATAAAAATCTTAAAAAAAAAAAAGAATAATTCCATTGTGTGCCATGGTTTTCACCTCCCTTTTCAAATGCCAGGAATTTCAGAGCTTATAAATAATCAGTTCTAATAATTAACTAAGAGTTTTGTATCAGTTATTGGTTGAATTAGTTGGTTGGTTGTTTTTCTACTAATTTCTCTTTTCTCCATATAGTCATTAAACTTGTATTCCTATTTCTCTGGTTTTGCTATGCAGATATATATGTTTTACTATCAATCATTGGAAATCTACAGCAGGTTATATTTATTCAGATTAATAGAAATGTTCACCAATGGTCCAGGAAGAATATATCATGCCACTGGGTGCTGCGGGAAGCATGAGCTGAGAAAGCAGGTCAGATGAAGAGAGGCCATGGCCTTCCTGCTTACTTGTTGTTGGGAATCACTTCCTTAAACAACCAGGGGGCCCCAACTTCCAGGAATCCTGGCTTGTTCTTGATGTGTGAGCATCCTGAAGAGATAGAATCACATATTAAAGCTATTACCTCCAGAGTCTCTTCAAAACAATCAAATTAGCAAATACTTCTGAGTATCTAGTATCATGTCCAAAGTGTCTGAGTATCCTATCATGTCCAAAGGACTGTATTTTTCCAGGAGGTCACTATATTTTTTATTATTAACATATAGTGTATTATTTTTTTCAAGGGTACAGGTCTGTGATTCATCAGTCTTACACAATTCACAGCACTCACCATAGCACATATCCTCCCCAATATCCACTCTCCCAGCCACCTCATCCCTCCCCTCCCCTTCCAGCAACCTTCAGTTTCTTTCCTGAGATGAAGAGTTTCTTATGATTTGTCTACCTCTCTGGTTTCATCTTATTTCATTTTTCCCTCCCTTCCCCTATGATCCTCTGTCTTGTTTCTCAAATTCCTTATATTAGTGAGATCATATGATAATTGTCTTTCTCTGACTGACTTACTTCACTTAGATTAATACCATGTCATTGCAAATGGCAAGATTTCAGGGTTTTTGAGGCTGCATAGTATTCCACTATATCTACATACACCACTTCTTTATCCACTCATCTGTTGATGGACATCTAGGTTCTTTTCATAGTTCGGCTATTGTGGACATTGCTGCTATAAACATTTGTGTGCATGTGCCCGTTTGGATCACTACATTTGTATCTTTGGGGTAAATACCCAGTAACGTGATTACTGAGTCATAGGGTAGCTCTATTTTCAACTTTCTGAGGAGCCTCCATACTGTTTTCCAGAGTGGCTGTACCAGCTTGCATTCCCACCAATGTAGGAGGGTTTCCCTTTCTCCACATCCTCGCCAACATCTGTCGTTTCCTGGTTAATTTTAACCATTTTGATTGATGTGAGGTGGTATCTCTCTGTGGTTTTGATTTGTATTTCCCTGATGCCAAGTGATGTTGAGCACTTTTTCATGTGTCTGTTGGCCATTTGTATGTCTTCTTTGCAGAAATGTCTGTTCATGTCTTCTGCCCATTTCTTGATTGGATTTTTTTTTCTTTGGGTGTTGAGTTTGAGAAGTTCTTTATAGATTTTGGATACTAGCCCATTATCTGATATGTCATTTGCAAATATCTTCTCCTATTCCATCGATTGTATTTTGGTTTTTGTTGACTGTTTCCTTTGCTGTACAAAAGCTTTTTATCTTGATGAAGTCCCAATAGTTCATTTTTGCCCTTGCTTCCCTTGCCTCTGGCAATGTTTCTAGGAAGAAGTTGCTGCGGCTGAGGTTGAAGAGGTTGCTGCCTGTGT